>SKCR01018000.1:0-155686 GCA_019454045.1 Zanthoxylum bungeanum | reverse complement strand
CGGAGCTCCAAGCCTCGTCGACGGATCCCGGCTCATTGGTGAACCTCCCTACCGGCCCAGATTATTTAAGAGTGCGAGTTATACGTCATCGGGGATTATCGGGAAGCGACCCATGAGATCCCCGGATACGTTGGCAGTAAATACGGTCGTCGGTGTATCGAATCACGTACGTACAAGTACTACGTTCTACCGATTTACGAGACAAGGTCGACTCCTACCAAGCACCAAGTCTACCCCAATTCTCGCGACATATCCATTTAAGAATATTAAGATCTGTATCAAGCGTAGTATACCATTGTATGTGCATATCGGCCCAGTATCAGATAGTCACGTGCTAGGGCTGGGGCTGATAAGTGTCTGCCCCGTCCGAAAACACATATCGGATGTCTGGTAACATAGTCTCTATAATCGGATATTCATGACCTGGTCACAATATCCCGATTGGATGCGCATCACTCAAGAGCACTAGTACCGTAATCCTGCGTTACATCATCTCCACTATGACTGAAGTGATACTTCCGTCTTGACATCACACCCAATACACTACGACTCTCTGATAAACCCAGAAGTGGGTACGCAGAACCGGTTAACGCCCTGTACCACCAAGACCAAAGTATATCGATTATCGTAAGTATTAGCGATGTAAGTCTCATGTTAAGACTATACACACCTACCTTGATTTCGGCCTCCCATAGACACATAGTCATAATACCAATGGGATTCCGAGGGGTCTATCCAGAGCGAAGCTGTTTCCCGTACTATCGGTGAAACACGACCTCTTATCGCACTTGCATAAGTATCGATACTTATATATATGAGACTATGTCGTTGTGCCCTCACAACGCACACAAGTGCAATACTAGCCTATTCCGCATTATCGATGTCCAGTCTCGATAATACTCCGGCTAGGGATATTAATAATAAACCTTCGGGGATTGATACTGTCTCATATCATTCTCAATCCAGGAACTAATCATAGGGACCTCTCTTCATTTATATATCTATGGTGATCTAATCACAAATGATGAGAGTATAATTTCCTTGTCACATAGTTAATTTGCTACAACAACACAATGATCTGTGCAAATAGTGACGCTATGGGTCATTTTGTCCAACACATATCCCCGGAAGGAAATAGTTAGCTCTGTGCGACTAATCATAGACCATACCATGTCTAACAAAGTTCCTATTTCTCTGTTCGGACACACCGTTTAATTGCGGTGTTCCAAGAGGAGTCCACTGTGAAAGAATACCATATTCTTTCAAGTAATCAAGAAACTCATTGCTCAAGTATTCGCCACCATGGTCCGACCCTAATGTCTTAATACTTTTGCCTGTATGTTTTTCTACTTCGTGTTGAAACTCTTTGAATTTCTCAAAAGTTTACGACTTGTGTCTCATAAGATACACATAACCATAACACGATGCATCATCCGTAAAGGTTATGAAGTATTCATATCCACCTCTAGCCTGGCTAGACATGGGCCCACAAACGTCTCTATGAACAAGGGCTAACAGTTCGGTGGCACATGCACCTTTACCGCTAAAAGGTGATTTAGGCATCTTGCCTAATAAACAAGATTCGCAGACGTCATACGAATTTGGATCAAATCCGTCCATGTACCCACTCTTCGAAAGTGTGGATATGCGAGTCTTGTTAATATGTCTCTGACGACAATGCCACATATAAGTTTCATCTTTGTTACTTACTTTAAGCCTTTTGTTTGTTACATTTTATGTTTGAGATTGATTAATAATCAAAATATATAGACCATTATTTACATCAGCAGTGCAAATTTCCATATCATTTTTATACATAAAACACCTAGTGTTTCTAAATACAAAAGTATACCCACATTGGGCTAACATAGATACAGAAATAATATTTCTAGTCAAACTAGGTACATAATAATAGTCTGTAAGTTTAAGTACATGCCCCGAGGGCAATTCCAAAACAAAAGTGCCAACGGCCAAAATGGCGACCTGTGTCCCATTTCCAACGTGGAGGTCAATCTCTCATGAGGCCAGTCTCCTACTAATCTGCAGATCCTGCACATCAGTACATATATGAGTTCCACAACCATAATCAAAAATCCAATTTTTAAAACTAGTAGTAGACATGTTTATTTCTATAAAAAACATACCTGAAGTCGGTGTCTTGCCCACTTTGATTTCCTTCATGCGTACCTTGTACTCGCGGCAGTCATGCTTCCAATGACCCCGCTTGCCGCACTGTAGACATACATCTTGGGATTTGTCCTTAGGTTTCCCAGAACCCTTTGACGATTTGGCCTTGCCCTTTATAGACACTGCATTTTTGCACATAAGTCCCTATGATGAGTCTCATTTGGAGACACTACCTTTTAAGTCACGGAAGTCGCGGGAAACGGACGTCGAAAGGGGAAATTCAGAATAAGTATGTCATCAGATTCATTTCATAAGTTCACTGTTTTTGTTGGTGCTGTATTCGCAACCACGTTCGAACGTCAAGCAGATTGCGGGCGTTCGTATAGCGTTCGAATCGGCGTTCGAACGGTGTCGGTAGTTCTGGTTTTGCTGCTAGCCTCACACCCAAGCCCAATTAGCCCACCAAAGCCCATAAAACACATCCAAATTAATTAAATACATATTTGACACATGACAAAATTAAATAAAATCTAAAAATCACATACCAATTTAAAATAAAATCATGCCTAATTATAATCAATCAAATATATCCCTTCATAATAAAACAAATATCATGCCTGAACCAATCAAATTAAATATATGAACTTCCTAATTTAGCATAATCTTGTCTCCAATCAATCTTGTGTTTTCCTTACATAACACCAAATCATATCCTTCTTTAATGCATAAATCCCTTCCTTGTCAAGTAAGGATTCACCCATCCCCTTTGTCTATAAAAGAAACATATTGCCAAGACACTTCCCTCCCTCCAATTCACGCACAGACAGCAAGAAAAAGCCCTAGTCCTCACGACCAAAACAAGAACAAGCATCAAAGAATTCTCCTTTCATCCCTCACTCTCCATAACCGAAAAAATCAAGCCCCCTAAACACCTCCCCATAGCCGAGAATCATCACCCAAAACAGTTCCCTAACGCCACAAAAACTTCATCAGTGAAACGGTCACAAAGCCCCACTGTAATCATAGCAAAACACCCTCCCTGAAAATGCCTAACATCACCGAATAAACTGCCATAAAACCGCACTGCACCTACCGAGAAATAGCAGCCTGCACCCCTGAAATTACCAAAAAACACACCCAAAACAGTAGCCTAAATATATCAAACACATTGACCGCAAATCAGCAGTAAAACAACAGTAAAACAGCAGCAAAACAGCAGCGAAACGGAGTGAAAATAGTAGCTTGAGCAGCGAAGCAGTGAGAGAAAATGTTGAACCAGAGAACCGGAGGAGTTGCGGAGCATCCACCCTTCCGAAGACCGCGTACGGTATTTCTGAGAGTCGACATAAAAGGTTAGACCTGATGGCACTTTTCGCATTTATTTTTTATTCATCTTTTAATCGTTTTAGTTATTTATTTCGTATGAGAGTCGTTCATGGATGCATGTTGTTGCTTTGAATAAAATGGAAAATGTGTCGCCTCTTGTGGTATATAGGATGGAAACCCAGACATAAATTTCGTAGCCGAATCCGAATGGACGGTAGTGCGGTCTGTACTTGGGATACAACTCCACGTACCACTTGAGCAAACGGCGCATATTTTGTTTTATGTTGTTTTGATTCGTTTATTATCTGTTATTTAAATTCTGCATGTTATTTGTTTGTGTAATGATAAGATAAAGCGCATGGGCTTAGTAAGTTGGATTAAAGGTCCTCTATTTCGAGGGGTTAAAATCCTTTACCACGACGCTTTGCCACGCCGGATGATGTATATTCGGTTGAATGTAAGATGTGTTCAATCGGGTATACGAAGTCCGTTATCGTTGTCTTTATTTTTTTTATGCATTATGATATTAGCGCATGGGCTTAGTAAGTTGGATTAAAGGTCCTCCATTTCGAGGGGTTAAAATCCTTTACCATGATGCTTTGCCGCGCCAGATGACGTATATTCGGTTGAATATAAGATATGTTCAATCGGGTATACAAAGTCTGATATCGTTGTCTTTATTTTTATATGCATTATGTCATTAGCGCATGGGCTTAGTAAGTTGGATTAAAGGTCCTCCGTTTCGAGGGGTTAAAATACTTTACCACGATGCTTCACCGCGCCGGATGACGTATATTCGGTTGAATGTAAGATATGTTCAATCGGGTATACAAAGTCCGATATTGTTGTATTTATGTGCATTATGTTATTAGCGCACGGGCTTAGTAAGTTGGATTAAAGGTCCTCTATGTCGAGGGGTTAAAATCCTTTACCATGATGCTTTGCCGCGCCTTGTAGCCCGTTATTATTTATTAGGTGTCATTTATTCACCCGTTCACGTATGTGTCATGTTGTTTACTGTTTTTTTGCGGTCACTGCGGTAACTGTTGGACAAAATGACCCATAGCGTCACTATTTGTACAGATCATTGTGTTGTTGTAGCAAATTAACTATGTGACAAGGAAATTGCACTCTCATCATTTGTGATTGGATCACCATAGATATATAAATGAAGAGAGGGTCTCCCTATGATTAGTTCCTGGATTGGATGAGAATGATATGAGACAATATCAATCCCCGAAGGTTTAATCATTAAATATCCTAGCCGGAGTATTATCGGAGACTGGACATCGATAATGCAGAATAGGCTAGTATTGCACTTGTGTGCGTTGTGAGGGCACAACGGCATAGTTCTCATATATATAAGTATCGGATAACTTATGCAAGTGCGATAGGAGGTCGTGTTTCACCAATGGTACGGGAAACAGCTTCGCTCTGGATAGACCCCTCAGAATCCCATTGGTATTATGACTATGTGTCTATGGGAGGCCGAATTCAAGGTAGGTGTGTATAGTCTTAACCTGAGACTTACATCGCTAATACTTACGATAATCGATAGACTTTGGTCTTGGTGGTACAGGGTTTAACCGGTTCTGCGTACACCACTTCTGGGTTTATCAGAGAGTCGTAGTGTATTGGGTGTGATGTCGAGACGGAAGTATCACTTCAGTCATAGTGGAGATGATGTCACGCAGGATACGGTACTAGTGCTCTTGAGTGATGCGCATCCAATCGAGATATTGTGACCAGGTCATGAATATCCGATTATAGAGACTATGTTACCAGACATCCGATATGTGTTTCGGACGGGGCAGACACTTATCCAGCCCTAGCCTAGCACGTGACTATCCGATACTGGGCCGATATACATAATACAATGGTATACTACGCTTGATACAGATCTTAATATTCTTAAATGGATATGTCCGGAGAATGGGTAGACTTGGTGCTTTGCTAGGAGTCGACCTTGTCTCGTAAATCGGTAGAACGTAGTACATGGTACGTACGTGATTCGATACTCCGACGACCGCATTTACTGCCAACTTATCCGGGGATCTCATGGGTCGCTTCCCGATAATCCACCGATGACGCATAACTCGCACTCTTAAATAATCTGGGATTATATAGAAGAAAGAAAATTAATCTAGGATTAATTACGGAGATATTTTATCTAGGATAAAATATCGTCTAGAGAGAGATAATGATTAATTTGGAATTAATCGATGAATTAATATATTCGATATATTAAACGAAATTAGATTTCGACGCGGAATTTAAATTAGATTTTTAATTCGGGCGAACGAATTAATTTAGAATTAATTCGTTAGCGACGTGAATAAAGAATTCGCTAGGCGTAATCATTTAATTACAACGCGACGAAAAAATCGTTAATTTGGAATTAGCGAACCCGAGCCCGAGTGTGATTGCGAGCGCATTCGTATTTCGAATTCGAGTGCGGCATCGGAAGTCGCATCAAGCGTCAAATCACTTATCACTTTGAGTGATGTGACTTGACAACATGTCACTTTAATAAGGTGATATGAATAGTGATGGACTAGATGTGTAATTGATGTGCATAGTGTTTACCTTTTTGTTTGACTTTGGAAATTCAAATTAAAGGTAAATGCAGTGAAATTAAGTGAATTTCACACAAGTATATAAGATATATTTGAAATGCATTTCATTTAATAACTAATACACAATTTCATCTCTCATTTTTCTTTCTCCATCTCTCACGCCCAAGACTGTTTTCTTCACTGGTTTTGAACCAGAAATGGCGTGAATAAAGGGAGGCCAAGAGTGGATTTTCATGGTGAAAATCCAAGTGCTAGCACACTTACGAGTCTTGCGAAGGTGGTAGGGAGGTTCACCCTTGAGCCGGGATCCGTCGGACGAGGCTTGGAGCTCCGTTTCTCAGCTCAAAATCTGATTTGTGAGAGCAGTGGACTGCTGCAGTGGCACCACCAAAACAGTGAGCAAAGTGGCTTCATTCGTCTCCAAATCGACTCAACCGATCGATGTGAGTATTCCGCTACCTCCGTTGATGTATTCACACATGTATTTCATGTCTTGTTTGATCTTGGGACCTAGATTATAACCAACATTGGTATCAGAGCTATAGGTTCAAGCATGAAATTGTAGGGCTTAAAATTGGGTATTTTGTATTTGAGCATGATTTAATAAAATTGGATGATTGAGCATGTTTAGTATATGTAATATTGAAGATTGATTTGATCAATTTCAAGAAAAAATGTTTAGAACAATTTTCCCCAAATGTGTTATCTTGGCCGAATGTGTGGATGATTTTGGATTCTTGGAATTTTTGTTTTTTTGATTCATTTGATGAGTTGGAATCATTAAGGATAATGTTAATTTGGAACTAATTGGATTGGATTTTGAATTGAACATAAAATCCCCAAATTGATCACCTTGGCCGAATAGGTATTATGCCCTAATGTCTTGGTATCTTTTGATTTTTGAACATTGGATGTATTGGAAATCATTCAGGATAAGGATTTAATATCGATTGTGAAATTAATTGGATTGAATTCGAATCGGATAAAAATCCCTCCCTTGGCCGAGACCTTTTAAGCATGTAAATGGGTTTGATTTTTGATTAATTTGTGTTGGACACCAATTGATGAAAATGCCCATGATTAATTATGTAAATTCATGTTTTAGAAATGTTGATTTGGGTAACTGATCATGTAATACACTTTGGTAATTAAATTGGGAAAATTGGATTTTTTGAATTTAATTATTTGGGCCTAATTTTGGAAATTGGACTTTAATGTTGTAATTGGGCTTATTGGGCTTGATTTTATCAAGTTGGATTTAGGCCAAATGGATTGGATCCAATTGGGCCCAAAACCACAACCATAAAGCCCAAATGCGACTTAATGAACCTTTAAAGTTTAATTGGGCCTAATGGGCCAAGATTGATTTATGGGCTTATGGGGTAAATCCCGGATTGGACTTTGGTTATCGGTTTGACCCGAGTTGACCAAAAGTCCACGCCTTAAGAAATCAATTAAAAGCCCATTGGACCTTAATTGAATTGACGTTGGACGTTAATCGGTCTTTGAGATGCGTTACGATAAATTTGGAATTTAAATCGTAAAAGGTTTATTAATAAAAGTGTAATATTTAATTTGGAATTGAATAGTGAATTAGTATTAAATACATGTTAAATTAGATTAATGATGTAGTTTAATTTAATTCATGAATTCGTACTTTAAGTACTTATTCGCAAAAACGAGTTTGACTCGAACAAATCAAATCGTTGTTTGAACATTGGATGATCACTTAATTATCAGATTAATTAATTTGATTAGATTGATTGATATCATGCTTATGTGTGTGAATACGTGGTTGTGTTGTATGAATAATGTATATCAGATGGATATTAGTCGGGTGGGGCAATTTTAGAAATTGTTGTAATAAATTCGATTTATTAAATTGGACCTGCGTGTCCAGCCTTATCACCTTCATTCTCTTTGTATTCTCTTCTCACCTATTCCCCTCCATGTAAATGAGGTTTCTTTAGAAGTGTAGTGTAACGGGTAGAAGTAATACAAGTGCTAGCTTGAGTGATAAAGGGAGAGATTTGATCTAGGATCAATGTGTAAAGTATCCATCCGCATATCATTATTATTTATTTTCATACTCGCTTTATTATGTATTTAGAATGCATGTTTAAGGGTGTATGATGATGAGACCTTAACAAAGATAATTAAATTGGTAGCCAATTTGCACGCGAAAAACCCTCGTTAAATATCAAGCGTTTATTTTCCTTCTTGAGTGATTCTTGCTCAAGATCCGAGATTGGCAGGGGTTGTTGGCCAAAGTCAAGCCCTTGTCCGTCGAAGATGTGTTTTTAATCACGAGGCTTTGTTCCATATTGGTGTCGTGTCCAAGTTGTGGTTTGTTGGCCAAAGTCAAGACCACTTCTTGTCAATTGACATTGATTACGAAGCTTCCATGTCAATGGGTCCGTGCGCTTGACTGGGATCACTAGGTTTGTTGTGCAAAGCCAAGGCCTAGTTGATTCAGAGGAAAAAAGTTAGGGTATATATTCGATATATAGGCATATATTAGATATATGTTTGGGACTTGGATGTTCCACCTACTGGATCTAGGAGTTGGATGAGATCCAATTGATCTTCGAGATCTACCTAGTTAATTATCATACAATTTGTTGGCCAAAGTCAAGATTGTGTGATATTTAACGGGATCCTAGCCCACTAGGAAACACGGTTTCCCGAGTACTCGACAGAGGGTTAGAGGCTCGACGAAAATTAGTGGGAGGCAAGTATTGAATTTGCAACATTCGTTCGAATACTCGTTAACGCGCTCATCTATATTTTACTCGTCATATTAATCAAAAGTATTAGTTGGACTAATATTTTATGTGTTTTTAAATATATATATAGTTGACTATATACAAACTCATTCGTATAATAGTTGATTTTATAATTGGATTATAGTAATCAATATAATTGAATTAAAATTATAGTTGATTAAATAATTGGATTATTGTAATCATTATAATGAATAGTACCTTATTAAATTGATTAAATAGTTGGACTATTGAAATCAAGAAAGAATTGAAAAGTTGAATATTTAAAAATATATAATCCTTGGATAAATGTTTTAAATGATTTAATTTTCTTTGGGAATTAATAATAGGTTACTTTATTGGATAAAATAACTTGTTATATCTAAGCCCATAATTAAGCAAATAGTAGAGCATAAAATCATTGGAAGATTTATGACTTTAGTGCTTAATTTAATATACTTGTCAATAAATCTATCTTTAGATTTAAAAGGTATTAAAATTGCAATTATAATTCTTGGAGAATTAATTGACTATTCTAGTGGAGAAAAGTCAAAGTTTGCAATTGGGCAAGTTGCACAAGGTGCACATCATTTCGATATTCTAAAACCCAAGGCTTGGCCAAAGGTTTGTGAAATATTGAAAAGTTAATTGACATATCCCAAAGTGACTACCATTTGGATATGGAAGACACGAAGGAATTAAAGAAAGGGCGAGGCTCTAACTTTAAAATATTTGTCAAAGTTATGTTCACTACTAGTATTGAAATTAGATTTTAAATACTTAGTGTGGTACATAAAATATATGTATTGATGTTCAGAATCCGCTATGAGCAGGATACTGACTTCAAGCCGAGATTTCTCTGCGAATCGGAAACGGGACGAAAGTCGCTGTTTCGACCGTAGATACCTACGTTTAGGAACTACCCTTTGGGTATGTACTTAAATTAGGAACTGTTATAATGTAACTAGTTTGACTAGAGACATTATCTCTATATCAGTGTTTAATCCGTTGCGGATAAACCTTTATATTCTAGAACACTAAGTTTTTTATTATATAAAGATAATACTGAGATAAACACATTAGATGTGAATAACAGAATTTATATTTTGAATATAATAAAATCTCAAACATATAAAAATGACAATAAATGGCTCAAATTGATTTGATCAATAGAGACTTATTTGTGGCATTGTTGTCTAGGACACAATTAAACGAGACTCGTATATCCACACTTTTGAAGAGTGGGTACTAGGACTGATTTGACTATTCAAATAAGGTCTGCGAATCTAGTTTATTAGGTAAAGTACCTAATATACTATTTACTTGGTAATAGTAAAAGGGCCACCGATCTGTTAGCCCTATTCATGGTGAAGTAAGTGGGCCCATATCTAGCTAGGCTAGATGTGAACATGAATATTTCGTGACCTTAACGGATGTGGCATCACGTTATGGTTATGTGTTTCTTTTGAAGAACACAAATCAGAAACTTTAAAGTTTCGACACGAAGTAAATAAACAGATCGGCTATAGTATTATTCCGCCACGGTAAGACCGTAATGGAAAATACTTAAGCAGTAAGTTTCACACGTACATGAAAGAGTATGGTATTCTTTCAAATGAGGACTCCTTCCGAGACACGTCAGTTAGACGGTGTGTCCGAACTAAAAACTGAATTTTGTTGGACATGATAAGGTTTATCACGAGTCGCTCTGAGCTACTGTTTCCTTCAATAGGATATGTATTAACAGTGCAAAACTTATTTAGAATAAGGTTCCATATAAATCTGTTTGACAGATGTCATATAGGATATGAACAGGAAGAAACGAGGTTTCTCATTCCTGATAATTTGGGTATGCCAGGCATAACGTTTGGATGATACCAAACTAAAAGACCAAATTGGATAAGTGCCAATATAGGTTATCCTAAGGGAAACCATAAGTATAGTACTTATAAATCTCACATGAGAACAATGTGATTGTTGCTCACCATGCGGTTTTTTCTGAGAGGAATACCGATATGGAGTGGTCAGTGGGAGGATAGTGATACTCGATGAAAATCGGAGTAATACTGTTCAAGGCACAAGTCCTAATGGAACACAAATAGTTCATCTATGATGAATCTATACCATTAATCTTCAAATACACAAGAAACTAGTAGATCGGATAGAGTCAGAAAATAACCTAGGGTATGGGTTTCTGATCTAACCTCATAAAGATGTCAATCTTATGAAAGTATATCCACCGACTACGTTTTGAGGAAGTGATACGAGGTATCGACTCCCTATTATGGAAAAGTGCCATGAGTCCGAAATGGATTCCATGTATAACAACTATTTTGGATACTAGTTATTGTACCACAAGGCATTGTGCCTATTGGTACATTAACGTCTTCAAGGAAGACATACATGGAAGGGAACATACCAACGTACAAAGCTGGGATTTTGACGGAAAGGTATCGTTATCAACATTGTGTTAATAACGGTTCAACCTTTTACCTGTTGCCATGGTAAATCCACTCCGTACTCCCTACCGGGCTGCGAGCTCGGAATAGCATGCGTCACCCAGTTACAAGGAAATGTTTGGATTTGTGCTTTAATTGACCGTGTCTAATGTGGGTTAAAAGGGGCTTAATCAAAGGCATTTTTAAGGCTGGGTAATGGTTTGGTGTCTTTTTTCATTCACTACCTTTCTATAAGGAAAAGCTGTGAAGGCACCTAGATAATCATTTACTTGTACCCTATTGTGATGGACTAATTTGGAGGACTCGTTGTTTATTCCTATCACCAAGTGATAAGAGCCTAAGAGGCTTGGGTAGTTACGAGAGCCTCGCTCCACCCTCCTTCTGGGGAATCTACAACGAGAAATCCATGTGACAGTCAGTCACACACCATAACTCGTTGGCACGTACCGTAAGGTATAAAAAATGTGTGCTCACTTGGTCGCTCGAACCATTGAGTGGTGAGACCTAGTTGTGGGTAATCCGTCGCCAACGAGAGTCTTTTTCTACACTCCCGCAAACCCACACGTTGATCGGATTTGTATGGCCTATAGCAACTATTTCCTTGTGCTTGTGGACCATCCTCATTTGGATGTAGTTGGACTCTTGTCAAAAATGTGAACTTGTTGGGCCATTTAAACTGGGACGAGTTCGTATCCTATGACGATTGGGCCAAAAGCTTCTAAAACGCCAATGGGCCATTATATGTTTGTGTTTAGGAACATTATCATTTGGATACGGCTGGACTTCTTGCCATGAGATGTGAACTTGTTGGGCCATTTAAACTGGGACGAGTTCACTCCTATGACAGTTAGCCCAAAAGCTTCTATAATGGTGATGGGCCGATTTGTGTGAAAATCTTAATGAGTTGATATATTCCTTGTACCGCATGCATCTCATTCATCTCATGCATACATATATCCTGTTAATGTAGGGGTTTTTAGGGGCAAAATCCGGTAACGCAGCGGAAGCGGTGGAAAATCGTATTTTCCGATTTCAAATCTTTTTCTCGGATTAATTAAATAAACATATTTATTTAATATTCCAATAATCAAATTATGAAATAAAATTCAATAAATCATATTTAAGTGAATTTACCAAATTACCCTTACTTGGTATTTTTGTCCATTTTAGTCCGAAAATGATCAAATAAATTTTGAATGATTCTAAATCATTTCTAAGATGAACTTAGCATGTTCAAAACATCAAAACACCAAAAGCAACAAAATCCCCAATTTTCTTCATTTGGCCGAGAGCCTCACCAAGGATCCAAATTGTGCACTTTGTCATTTCATGCTTCAAAACACATAAAGATGTAATCCAATCAATATGAAACTTTTTATGTATCATACATACATCCAAATACAAAACATATATGAAAAGCCCCAAATTTGGAATTGGTCATGAACCCTAATTTTTCAATTTCATCAAATTGGACAAATTAGACCAAATTGGTTAAATCAATTTTTTCAATCATCATTCTTCCATCCAATCCAAGTCTCAACACAATGAAAAAAACTCAAGATCAAATCTAGGTCATCTACGAGTGGGTCAACAACTCTAGATTAGCAACATGGTTTCCAAAACCTTAAAAGAAAGGTTATAACTACAATAGTCACAATCTTCTTTCATCACACATGCTCAACACTTTCATCAAAACTTCCACCAACAAAAACACAAGGAATAAAGAAAGAAATAACCAAAGAACATCATATGTTAAAGCCTAGATCCTAAGGAACATTTTCCTTTCTAATAGTAAGTTGAAGAAACTTACTAAAAATCCAAGCTTTCTTTGATTTTCTTTTCTTTTCACAAGCTTCCTTTTTGTTTCTTCAATGGAGTTTTTCTTGTAAAGTGTATTAGGTTAAAGTGTAAAGGAAAAACAAAACAATATATACTCATTACAAAATGGCCTTGGCCGAATTCATCAAATGAAAATAATAAGTAAATTTTGTCTTAATTTCATTTCAATTTCATTAAATCAACTTGCATAAATATCTAAAAAAACTTTAATGATATTTATATAAAGTCAACAAAGGCAACATAATCATTTAAATCAAATATCCTAATGTAAGATATTTATATTTTAATTAATTTAATCATTTAACAATTAAATAATTAATTAATTAATCAAATACAAATATATTAAATATATGTATAATATTTACATTAAATATCAAAAACTTATATTCATTTAGGATATAAGTCAAATATATCAATTTGACTATTAATTAATGTGTATTTAAATTAATCAAGTATTAAATGTAAATACACAATAATTAAGCAAATGACTATCGGGTCCCTTTAGCATGTATTTTGCGTTTAACCTTTAAACGACTTTATAAATAATCAATATTATTTATTAATGTTGCTCTAGTGCTCTACGAGTATGTTTCATTATTGAGACTCTAGATTCAGGTATATCCGTCACGAAATCTAATTTCGTGTCCATAATCTATCCACCCGTAGATTATGACGATCACGGATAATCTCGCTGAACCATACAGGTCGAGGTCATGGAAAATGTATAATTCCTCCGTCACAAGTATCCGGATAAATCCCAGAGATATAGATGTAAACGTCAAATCTCTACGGGGATTATCCAGTCGACTATTCTATTAGCAATCTCTAAAAGAATGTTTAGAACTGGCTTCTAAACTTTACCACGGGCCCATGGTTTTATCTGATTGCTAATCATATGGACTACCTATGCTCTGATACACAGAACTGACGGATCCTATCTTGATACACATAGGACACCCTGAGGATCTGTCTACACCCAACGAACAGACGGAGGTCTGATCTAAATAGATCGGCGACGTGATTGCCATCTAAGTGTAGAAGATGTCTCATTTGCCCACAATGGCTTCTCAAGTCTAAGAATCACAAGTGCTACTCAACCCGAGAAGATTCTTATTGACGCTGGTGTACCATCCATTAAGAATCTTCGGTGAGTCGTTCAGTGTTTATCCGCTATAAACACCTACACGTCTATACTAGTCTCTAAGACTAATGGTTCATAGAGAAACCATTGGAATCATATATTCCAGCATACGACATGTACTGGTCTCAACGGGTTTACTATACTGACCAAGTAGTGTAAACCTTGACCAGGAACATTCTGAGAATGACAACATCATGATACTACTCAATGTCAGTTGCGACGCTTTTGCAACAGTACCATGACTAATCATTCTAAGCTCATTACGTCTTTACCATTTAATAAGATAGATTATATTATAAAAACTGCATATATTATTCATAATAATAATGTTTTACAGAAGTATTCAAAAGAAATACAACCGGGAATTGGCGCTCTGAGCACCAACCCCAAAAAAATCTCCCACTTGCTTTAGTGCCAATATCGATTGTATCTAATATTCATCGACTCCACGTGTTTATCAAACAGCTTCGGAGGTATGGCCTTCGTCAGCGGGTTTGCTACATTATCTTCACTCGGTACCTTACACACGATCTCTGGAATGATGTGGTACTTGCGTTCCACATGCTTCGACTTCTGATGCCCCATTGGTTCCTTTGCTTGCGTAATGGCTCCAGTATTATCACAGTATAACGGAATCACATTCTCGATACATGGGAAAACTCCCAATTCTGTGATAAAGTTCTTTATCCACACAACCTCTTTTGCAGCTTCAGAAGCTGCAATATATTCCGCCTCAGTGGTGGAATCTGCTGTCGATCCCTGTTTGGAACTCTTCCAAAAAACTGCACCTCCGTTAAGGGTAAAGAAAAATCCAGATGTAGACTTTCTATCATCGGGATCCGATTGGAAATCGGAGTCTGTATACCCATTAACCTGCAGTTCGTTTCCTCCATAAATTATTAACTTATCCTTGGAACCTTTAAGATACTTTAGGATATGTTTAATAGCCATCCAATGGTCATTACCTGGATTGGACTGATATCGACTAGTTACGCTAACAGTGAAACTGATATAAGGCCTCGTACATAACATGGCATACATTATGCTACCCAAACACGAAGCATAAGGTTGGTTAGACATTCTAACCTTCTCATCTTCTGTTTGTGGACACATCTTCTTAGAAAGATGAATCCCATGTATGAACGGTATGTTTGCTGTCTTACAGTTACCAAAACTATACCGCTCTAAGATCTTATCTATGTACGTTGATTGGGATAACCCAATCAGCCTCCTTTGTCTATCTCTATAGAGTTTTATCCCTAAAACATAGGAAGCTTCTCCCAGGTCATTCATGGAGAAATTCTTACAGAGATACGCTTTGACGCTTTGTAACATACCTAAATCATTCCCAATGATTAGGATGTCATCAACATATAGGACTAAAAATACGACCATGCTCCCACTGGCCTTCTGATACACACAGGATTCTTCCGAATTCTTGAGAAAACCAGACGATCTAATAATCTCATCGAATCGAAGATTCCAACTTCGTGAAGTTTGTTTAAGTCCATAAATGGACTTCTTAAGCTTACATACCATACCCGAGGTTTCGCTGGACGCGAAACCTTCCTGCTGTTCCATATAGATTTCTTCATCAAGAAATCCATATAGAAAAGCCATTTTGACATCCATTTGCCAAATCTCATAGTCATGATACGCAGCTATATAAAGCAAAATCCGAATAGACTTAAGCATTGCTACTGGTGAAAAAGTTTCATCGTAGTCGACGCCAGGTCGTTGTGTGTAACCTTTTGCTACCAGTCGGGCCTTGTAAGTTTCAACCTTACCGTCAAGCCCCCGCTTCCTCTTGTAAACCCATTTACAACCGATAGGAACAATTCCTTCGGGAAGGGGAACCAAGTCCCAAACTTGATTCTCATGCATTGAGTCTATCTCAGATTTCATGGAACTTTGCCATTTCACGGAGTCGATGTCCAACATCGATTCTCTATAGGTGAAAGGATCTGTCTCTTCAACTAAGAGAACATCCAGACTCTTTTCTTGTATCAAATACAAGCGTTCAGGAGGTGTAGATGCCTTTTCCGACCTACGGAGTGTGTGTGTCGAAGGTCCTTCATCTACTTGAACTTCAGGTTCCTCCGTTGGTTCGTTGTTTTCAGGTTGGACTTCATCAAGCTCAACCTGTCTATGATTACCACCTTCTGACAAAAATTCTACTTCTAGAATTTTTGCGAAGTGAGCTACGAACACATTTCGATGCTCGGTATCATAGAACAGATATCCCCTCGTATTCGAAGGATATCCGACAAACCTAAACTGTTGCCCTCGAGGCGAAAGCTTATCTTGCTGAGTCACCCTGACATAGGCAGGTGTAGGACACAGAAATCGACGACGCTGTTCTAGGCTCGCGGCCTAGTTGGGAGTACGGAATAGCCCGCGGGGGAACTAAACCGGAGAAATAACATGGAGTCGCCACCCGATGTGAACCGAGACAAAGATTTAAGGCCGCACTCACCCCTCGCAAGGGAAGACCTCAAACATGTTGGGTTTGGAATGGTCCCTTACTTATGCCACTTGTAATGATGTGATTTGTGTAATATCTTAACCGAATCTACGCAACATACTCAAGAACAACCTATATCTAGTTCATGCTCATAAAGATAAATCCTATGTCTAAGTTTGCATGCTTGGAAAGTAAGTCATCATAACACACGACAACACACGGCAATCTCATGAACATATTTCAATTATGTAATGCGAAATGCAAATAACAACATAAACTTAATGCAAATTCCAAATGCAAAACGAATAACTAATCATGCTTAAAAATAAACAACTAAATCATGCTTTAGATAATAAATAAATAACCTACGAACTATAGCATGCTCAAATACAAGTTTGGATGAGACGAAATACGTGTCTTTTAAGTGGTACGTGGCGTTGTATCCCGAGTACAAACCGCACTACCGTCAATTCAGATTCGGCTACAGAATTTACGTCTAGGTTTCCATCCTATATACCACCAAAGGGAACACATATTCCGCTCATCCAACAATCACACCATGCCTCAAACGACTCTCATGCGATAATATTTTTAAAATAAATAAAATAAATGAAAGATAATAAATAAAAGGGTGCCCTAAGGTCTAACCTCTTTTGTCGTCTCACGAAAAGGCGTTACACGTCCGTTGGAAGGGTGGATGATCCGCAACTTTTCTGGTTCACTAATCCAACATTTTTCCTCGCTGTTTCACTGTTTGGACTGCTGTTTTGTTCACTGTTTTGGGGGCTTTTTCGGTGTAGTTTCGGGTGACTATTTTGTACGGTTTTCAGTGATGTTTTGCGGCAGTTTGGGGACTGTGTTGTGTAGTTTTTGGGGACTGTTTTAGGAGTGTTTGTGAGGGTAATATGCGCCAGTTTCAGAGGGTTTTCACGGAAGTTTGGGGCAGGTTTTATGAGTGTTTTGCGGGGCAAGCTGGTCAGTGGCGTGAAGGCTTGTGAGGGGGGCTTTGATGAGTTAGGGTTTCGTGATTTGTATAGGTTTTACGTGAGTGCTTGAGGACGTGTGAATGGGCAGTAGGCAGGTGTCTTTGTGGCAGTGTGGTTTGCTTTTGTTGATGGCGTGGGTGTGTGGCATTAAGTGGGCTGATCCAGTGTGTCGGTGGGGCTAGTAATGTGAGTGGCTGTGGACGTGATGAGGGCGAGGGCACAGTTGCGTGGCTGATGGCTACGTGGTGTGGTTGCGTAAATGGGGCAAATGGCGTTTGAAGGTAATAGGCGTGAGCTAGGGCTGTGTCTTGGTCGGCAGTTTGGAGGGGGATTGAAGGGCAATATTTGGTGCAGTTTTGGGGTGACTTGGTGTTGTTTTCAGTGGGTTTATTAGTGCATGAAAGGTTGTTGGTTGATGCGTCAAAGGGGCAGTGGCGTGAAGGATAAAGGCTATGGCGTTGATTGGGGTGTGTTTGTGGCGTGAAGGGTAGTTGGTTGCTGCGTGAGTGGAGTTTTGGGTGCGTGAAGGGTGGAGGGTGCAAGGCTTATTCGTGAAGTGGCAAGGTGAGTCGGTTTATGAGGGGGTTAGTCAATGGCTCAGTGATGTGTCGAAGAGAGGGCAGTATGATCAAGGGTCTCTTTTGGTCGATGTGGGAGAGTGGCGAGAGGGCTTATTTTGTGTGTGTGCCATGTGAAATTTGTCCTCTTAGTGTGGTGTTTCGGCTGTGAAGGTTGAGGCTGCCTGAGTGTTTGCTGCTGAGCATGACTACATGAAGGGGGTGATGGCGTGAGGTAAGCTTGTGGTCGAGAGTGGCGTTGAGGGCTGCTAGGGTTTTTTGTTGTTTACGTGTAGTGCATGATTGTGGCCTGCGTTTTAGGTTTTGTTTTTGTTTGAGTGTGCCCAGTTTGTTGATGGTGTAGAGTAGAGAGGAGGGAGAAAATAAGGCTGATGAGTTATGTCGTTGGTGGCTCTGTAATTATTGAGTTAGTGAGGGTGAATGCCGTGAACTGGAGTCATTAGGGTTTATTCGTTTTGCCTTGGTGAAGTTCCGTGTGGATGTGGGGGAGTTGGCTGCCGCGAGATGAAGGGATAGAGAGAGATCAGAGGGCTGTTAGGGTTTCATTATTTGGTGAGGCCGTGAGAGAGAGGGGCCAGAGAGAGAGTGGAAGATGTCTAGGGTTTGTTGTTGTTTATATAGTGAGATGGTAGGGTTAGGGTTTCTGCATTGGTTTATTTGAAAGGAAAGAAATCAATTAATTTATGTGTGTGTTTAATTTTAATTATTTAAGGCAAGAAATTATTTAAATTAGGTGAGTGATTTATTTAATTTTGAAATTTAATTTAATTAGATTTAGTTTAATTTAATTTGTGAATTTAATTTAATTGGTTATAATTGGATTGGACTTTATTTTGATTTAGTTTAAATGGATTTTAATTTGATTTAGTTTAATTGGATTTTAATTAGCTATTTAATTTAATTTCAATTTAGTTATTTAATTTAATTTCAATTTAGTTATTTAATTTAATTTTAATTAATTTTAATTCAATTTAATTTGTGACATGTATTTTAAATGTTTTAATTATTTAATTTGTGAGATGTGTTTTAAATGTTTTAATTATTTAATTTGTGAGATGTGATTTAATGGGTTTGGTGTGTTTTAAAATAGAGGTCCAACAAGCGAACCCGAAGCGAAACAAGCGAGTTAAATCCAATGAAAATACTGATTTCCAACTTTTCCCTTCCGACGTCCGTTTTCCGCTACTTAAAAGGTAGTGTCTCCGTGTGAGACTCATCATCGGGACTTATATGCAAAAATACAGTGCCTACAGTCGCCCCCACTTTGATGGGACTTGTGCAGAGTGTGATAAGAACAATCACATCCCCTGAACAATCACATCGCCTATCAAAGTTATGCAATGCATTTTTACTTACCTGGCTCGCCAGCTGCCACCTGACTTGCCTGCTGCTCCGCTGAGCTGATGATGCAGTGGACCTCGATCATGGGACGCATCCCAATAACTGCAACTGATGTGTGGGCCTCGACCCTGGGACGCATCCCCAAACTGGAACTGCAGTGGACCTCGATTCTGGGATGTATCCCAATAACTGCAACTGATGTGTGGGCCTCGACCCTGGGACGCATCCCCAAACTGGAACTACAGTGGACCTCGATCCTGGGACGCATCCCAATAACTGCAACCGACAACGGGGGCCTCGACCCTGGGACGCATCCCAATACCGCTGACAAAATGGGCCTCGACCCTGGGACGCATCCCGAACTGATGCATGAGGCCAACGACCCTGGGACGCATCCCGATAACTGCAACCGACAACGGGGGCCTTGACCCTGGGACGCATCCCAATACCGCTGACAAAATGGGCCTCGACCTTGGGACGCATCCCGAAATGATGCAGGGGGCCAACGACCCTGGGATGCATCCCGATAACTGGAACCGACAACGGGGGCCTCGACCCTGGGATGCATCCCAATACCACTGACAAAATGGGCCTCGACCCTGGGACGCATCCCGAAAATGATGATGCAGTGGACCTCGATCCTGGGACGCATCCCAATAGCTGCAACCGACAACGGGGGCCTCGACCCAGGGACGCATCCCAATACCGCTGACAAAATGTGGGCCTCAACCCTGGGTCGCATCCTGAAAATGATGATGCAGTGGACCTCGATCCTGGGACGCATCCCAATAGCTGCAACCGACAACGGGGGCCTCGACCCTGGGACGCATCCCGAAAATGATGAAATGGGCCTCGACCCTGGGACTCATCCCCGAACCTGATACTGATGTGGGCTTCGACCTTGGGATGCATCCCCAAAACTACTGATGATGTGGGCCTCAACCCTGGGACGCATCTCCGAAACTGATACTGATGCTGATGTGGGTCTCGACCCTTGGGACTCATCCCCAAAACTGATACCGATGCTAACGTGTCTCCATACCCGGAGTGCCATACCCGGTAAAACTGATATTGTGTCTCCGTACTCGGAGTGCCGTACCTGGCAAAACTGATCTGATGTCTCCATACCGGGAGTGCCGTACCTGGCAAAACTTATATGATGTCTCCATACCCGGAGTGCCGTACCTGGCAAGACTGATCTGATGTCTCCATACCCGGAGTGTCGTACCTGGCAGAACTGATCGGATGTCTCCATACTCGGAGTGCCGTACCTGGCAAAACTGATCGGATGTCTCCATACCCGGAGTGCCGTACCTGGCAGAACTGATCTGATGTCTCCATACCCGGAGTGCCGTACCTGGCAGAACTGATCTGATGTCTCCATACCCGGAGTGCCGTACCTGGCAAAACTGAACTGATGTCTCCATACCCGGAGTGTCGTACCTGGAAAAACTGTACTGATGTCTCCATACCCGGAGTACCGTACCTGGCAAAACTTTTATGATGTCTCCATACCCGGAGTGCCGTACCTGGCAAGACTGATCTGATGTCTCCATACCCGGAGTGTCGTACCTGGCAGAACTGATCGGATGTCTCCATACTCGGAGTGCCGTACCTGGCAGAACTGATCGGATGTCTCCATACCCGGAGTGCCGTACCTGGCAGAACTGATCTGATGTCTCCATACCCGGAGTGCCGTACCTGGCAAAACTGAACTGATGTCTCCATACCCGGAGTGGCGTACCTGGAAAAACTGTACTGATGTCTCCATATCCGGAGTACCATACCTGGCAAAACTGAACTGATGTCTCCATACCCGGAGTGCCGTACCTGGCAAATTTGAATTGATGTCTCCATACCCGGAGTGCCGTACCAGGCAAAACTGAACTGATAATAATGTGGGCCTCGCCTCCAGAGTGCCATACCTGGCAAGACTGATACTAATGCTGATGTGGGTCTCGCCCCAGAGTGCCATACCTGGCAATACTGATACTATATAATCACGTGGGCCTCGCCCCCAGAGTGCCATGCCCGGCAAGAGTGATAATGATGTGGGCCTCGCCCCCAGAGTGCCATACCCGGCAAGACTGCTACTGATAGTGATGTAGGTATCGCCCCTAGAGTGTCATTCTTGGCTCGTTCATTCCCGAACTGCGTTCCATTCTCGGTGTGCCATTCTTGGCTTGTTCGTTCCCGAACTGTGTTTCCATTCTCGGAGTGCCATTCTCAGCTTGTTCATTCCCGAACTGTGTTTCCATTCTCGGAGTGTCATTCCTGAACTTTGTTTCCATTCTTGTAGTGCCATTCCCGGCTTGTTCATTCCCGAACTGTGTTTCCATTCTTGGAGTGCCATTCCCGGCTTGTTCATTCTCGAACTCTACTCCATTCTTGGAGTGCTATTCCCGGCTTCTTCATTCCCGAACTGTGTTTCCATTCTCAGAGTGCCATTCCCGGCTTGTTCATTCTCGAACTCTACTCCATTCTCCGATTACCATTCTCGGTTTGTTCATTCTTGAACCTTACTCAATTCTAGGATTACCATTCTCGGCAAAACTGATACTGAACTAAAGTGGGCCTCGCCCTCAGAGTGCCATACTCAGCCAGACTGATTCTGAACTTATGTGGGCCTCGCCCCCAGAATGCCATACCCGGCAGAACTGCTATTGATGCTAATGTGGGCCTCGCCCCCAGAGTGCCATACCCGGCAAGACTGCTACTGATGCTAATGTGGGCTTCGCCCCGAGAGTGCCATACCCAGCAAGACTCATTCTGATAAAGATGTGGGCTTTGCCCCCAGAGTGCCATACCCGGCAAGGCTGATTCTGATAACGATGTGGGCCTCCTGCCAGAGTGCCATACCCGGCAAGACTGATACTGATAAAGATGTGGGCCTCGCCCCCAAAGTGTCATACCCTACAAGAATGATACTGAACTAATGTGGGCCTCGCCCATGGGACTCATCCCCAAGACTGAAACTGATATGGGCCTCAACCCTATGACTCATCCCCGAAACTGACTGATATGGGCCTCAACCCTGGGACTCATCCCCAAAATTGATTCATTTCTAAAACTGACTGTACTATTGCTACTTCTGATTGGCTTGTCTTTGCCGCTTTTCTTTTTCTTCTTCAAAACCTGTGAATACAAAACAAAACAAACACAAAAAGAATGCAAAAAAGTGTTACGTGTATGCCTGCATGCATGAATGAATTTCCTATTCCGTTGGGTTAGGTCTTCCGCCAGTTTTCCAGGTGATTGCACAGTCTTCTCTCTGGTCTCATGGCTCAATTTCTTGTTATGTCCCAGATTCGCGAGTTGGTATACTGGTCGCCCCCAATCTTGATTTAGCTTTCTGCTCCCTGCTGTTTGCACTTGGTCAAGATGAACCACATGGTGGGACTTTCAATATCATCATGCTATTACATGCTACGAAATAGTCCCAATAGTTATACATATTATCGTCCTCAATGAATGCCCAGTAATGAAACCAGAGAACATTCAAAACACTCAATGTAACTCAAATCTGAGTTTTTGAATAAATGATCTATGCCAGTCTCAAAGTGTGTATGTGCAAAGGTTCATTTGCGGATTCATCCCTAGGTAAGCCAACTCAATGATTTTGTTTCAAAAATTGTGGCCGATGGGTCAAACCAACCTAGATGTCTCAATTATGCCTGCAGTTGCTTTTTCGTGCTCAATATGGTATGATTTTATCTTTCTTTTCCTTGTCTCTCATTTTTCTTTTCATTTTGAACTTCTTTCTTTTTCTTCTTTTTTATTTCTCTTTTTTTTTTCAACGCACCTACCCTTTAAGGTAGCATTTCTCCTCATGGTGGTCCTAATACTCGCCCATGGGTAGCTTCACGCTTATCGGTTATAGGTGGTTTATATTTTTTCTTTAGAGACTTTTCTTTCATTTTCAACCATACCACACATCATAACATAAGCAAATCAAGATAGACATCTAAGCAAACAGTCATTCACCGACCTATAATTTCTTCGACTAGTCATCTTGCCAATTACTTAGGTTTTCACTGCTAAGAACCACAATTAAGTGCTTACGAGTCTAACATAGATCAATTACTCAAAGCATCAGATAAAAGCACGTCAAAGGTTTATCGTTTCTAAAGTTTCTCCCTAAGGCAAACGATTTCATCATCGGACTTACGTCTAACTATTAAGGACTAAACTACCCTTTTTTTTCTTTTTTTTTCTCTTTTTTTTTTCTCTAACCCAACGGATATCTATGATGGCTTTTAAGACACGGGGTTAACCTGATGCGTGTATGCATGAGATGCATGCGATGTATGAGATATAATATGCATGTGGTTATCAAAAGCATAAAGGAGCAGCTTCTATAGGATATACAACTATGGTTCTCATGCGGGTTTATGGGAGTGCGGACAAAGGCTCTCGCTGATGAAGGATTGTCCACAACTAGGACTCCCCACTCAATGGTTCAAGCGACGAAGTGAACACACCTTTTTAATACCTTACGGTACGTGTCAACGAGTTTTGGTGTGTGACCACTAGAGACACGGTTAACTAAAGCACAAATCACAACGAGTTACACCCCTTTCAACCCACTATAGACACGGTTAACTAAAGCACAAATCATAAACATCACAAGACATGATTTCGGGGCCGATTCTCTATCCCCAGTGGAGTCGCCAGACTGTAGGACACAGAAATCGACGACGCTGTTCTAGGCTCGCGACCTAGTTGGGAGTACGGAATAGCCCGCGGGGGAACTAAACCGGAGAAATAACATGGAGTCGCCACCCGGTGTGAACCGAGACAAAGATTTAAGGCTGCACTCACCCCTCGCAAGGGAAGACCTCAAACCTGTTGGGTTCGGAATGGTCCCTTACTTATGCCACTTGTAATGATGTGATTTGTGCAATATCTTAACCGAATCTACGCAACATACTCAAGAACAACCTATATCTAGTTCATGCTCATAAAGATAAATCCTATGTCTAAGTTTGCATGCTTGGAAAGTAAGTCATCATAACACACGACAACACACAGAAATCTCATGAACATATTTCAATTATGTAATGCGAAATGCAAACAACAACATAAACTTAATGCAAATTCCAAATGCAAAACGAATAACTAATCATGCTTAAAAATAAACAACTAAATCATGCTTTAGATAATAAATAAATAACCTACGAACTATATCATGCTCAAATACAAGTATGGATGAGACGAAATACGTGTCTTTTAAGTGGTACGTGGCGTTGTATCCCGAGTACAAACCGCACTACCGTCAATTCGGATTCGGCTACGGAATTTACGTCCAGGTTTCCATCCTATATACCACCAAAGGGAACACATATTCCGCTCATCCAACAATCACACCATGCCTCAAACGACTCTCATGCGATAATATTTTTAAAATAAACAAAATAAATGAAAGATAATAAATAAAAGGGTGCCCTCAGGTCTAACCTCTTTTGTCGTCTCACGAAAGGGCGTTACACGTCCGTTGGAAGGGTGGATGATCCGCAACTTTTCTGGTTCACTAATCCAATATTTTTCTTCGCTGTTTCGCTGTTTGGACTGCTGTTTTGTTCACTATTTTGGGGGCTTTTTCGGTGCAGTTTCGGGTGACTGTTTTATGCGGTTTTCAGTGGTGTTTTGCGGTAATTTGGGGAATGTTTTGTGTAGTTTTTGGGGACTGTTTTAGGAGTGTTTGTGAGGGTAATATGCGCCAGTTTCAGAGGGTTTTCACGGAAGTTTGGGGCAGGTTTTATGAGTGTTTTGCGGGGCAAGTTGGTCAGTGGCGTGAAGGCTTGTGAGGGGGCTTTGATGAGTTAGGGTTTCGTGATTTGTATAGGTTTTACGTGAGTGCTTGAGGACGTGTGAATGGGCAGTAGGCAGGTGTCTTTGTGGCAGTGTGGTTTGCTTTTGTTGATGGCGTGGGTGTGTGGCATTAAGTGGGCTGATCCAGTGTGTCGGCGGGGCTAGTAATGTGAGTGGCTGTGGACGTGATGAGGGCGAGGGCACACTTGCGTGGCTGATGGCTACGTGGTGTGGTTGCGTAAATAGGGCAAATGGCGTTTGAAGGTAATAGGCGTGAGCTAGGGTTGTGTCTTGGTCGGCAGTTTGGAGGGGGAATGAAGGGCAATATTTGGTGCGGTTTTAGGGTGACTTGGTGTTGTTTTCAGTGGGTTTATTAGTGTGTGAAAGGCTGTTGGTTGATGCGTCAAAGGGGCAGTGGCGTGAAGGATAAAGGCTATGGCGTTGATTGGGGTGTGTTTGTGGCGTGAAGGTAGTTGGTTGCTGCTTGAGTGGAGTTTTGGGTGCGTGAAGGGTGGAGGGTGCAAGGCTTATGCGTGAAGTGGTAAGGTGAGTCGGTTTGTGAGGGGGTTAGTCAATGGCTCAGTGATGTGTCGAAGAGAGAGCAGTGTGATCAAGGGTCTCTTTTGGTCGATGTGGGAGAGTGGCGAGAGGGCTTATTTTGTGTGTGTGCCGTGTGAAATCTGTCCTCATGGTGTGGTGTTTCGACTGTGAAGGTTGAGGCTGCTTGAGTGTTTGCTGCTGAGCGTGACTACATGAAGGGGGTGATGGCGTGAGGTAAGCTTGTGGTCGAGAGTGGCGTTGAGGGCTGCTATGGTTTTTTGTTGTTTACGTGTAGTGCATGATTGTGGCCTGTATTTTAGGTTTTGTTTTTGTTTGAGTGGGCCCAGTTTGTTGATGGTGTAGAGTAGAGAGGAGGGAGAAAAGAGGGCTGATGAGTGTTGTCGTTGGTGGCTCTGTGATTGTTGAGTTAGTGAGGGTGAAGGCCGTGAACTGGAGTCATTAGGGTTTATTCGTTTTGCCTTGGTGAAGTTCCGTGTGGATGTGGGGGAGTTGGCTGCCGCGAGATGAAGGGATAGAGAGAGATCAGAGGGCTGTTAGGGTTTCATTATTTGGTGAGGCCGTGAGAGAGAGGGGCCAGAGAGAGAGTGGAAGATGTCTAGGGTTTGTTGTTGTTTATATAGTGAGAGGGTAGGGTTAGGGTTTCTGCATGGGTTTTTTTGAAAGGAAAGAAATCAATTAATTTATGTGTGTGTTTAATTTTAATTATTTAAGGCAAGAAATTATTTACATTAGGTGAGTGATTTATTTAATTTTGAAATTTAATTTAATTAGATTTAGTTTAATTAATTTGTGAATTTAATTTAATTGGTTATAATTGGATTGGACTTTATTTTGATTTAGTTTAATGGATTTTAATTTGATTTAGTTTAATTGGATTTTAATTAGCTATTTAATTTAATTTCAATTTAGTTATTTAATTTAATTTCAATTTAGTTATTTAATTAATTTTAATTAATTTTAATTCAATTTAATTTGTGACATGTATTTTAAATGTTTTAATTATTTATTTGTGAGATGTGTTTTAAATGTTTTAATTATTTAATTTGTGAGATGTGATTTAATGGGTTTGGTGTGTTTTAAAATAGAGGTCCAACAAGCGAACCCGAAGCGAAACAAGCGAGTTAAATCCAAAGAAAATACTTATTTCCAAATTTTCCCTTCCGACGTCCGTTTTCCGCGACTTAAAAGGTAGTGTCTCCGTGTGAGACTCATCATCGGGACTTATATGCAAAAATGCAGTGCCTACAGCAGGACAACCCCAAACCTTAATATAATTAAGATTTGGTCTCCTACCGAACCATATCTCATACGGTGTCGGAGGAACAGCCTTTGAAGGAATCTTATTCAAAAGATGTGTGGCTGTTAAGAGAGAGTAGCCCCATAAGTAATAGGGCAAATCTGTGAAACTCAACATTGATCGGACCATATCCAATAAAGTCTGATTTCTCCTCTCAGATACTCCATTGTGCTGTGGGGTACCTGGAGGAGTATATTGAGCGAGAATCCCATTCTCCTTCATATAATCCATAAACTCACCACTCATATATTCGCCGTCTCGATCTGATCGAAGGCATTTAATATATTTACCAGTCTGTTTTTCTACTTCATTTCGGAACTCTTTGAACTTTTCAAAGGTTTCCGATTTATGTCACATCAAATAGACATAACCGTACCGTGACAGATCATCGGTAAAGGTAACGAAGTACGAATAACCACTGTAAGCAGTTTGACTTAGTGGACCACATACATCAGAATGTACGAGTTCCAGTAAGTTAATGGCACGGTGTCCAACACCAGAAAATGAGGCTTTGGTCATTTTACACTGAATAAATGATTCACAAGTTGGATAGGATTCAATGGTAAGATCTGGTATCAAACCATTCCTAACCAATTGGGTAAGGCGTTTAACGCCGATGTGACCAAGTCTCATATGCCAAAGTTCAGTATTATTAATTACAGGTAAACTACGTTTATTAACTCCAGTATTTAATATATCTTTTGAAGTTTGCACTGTATAATGACCATGCTGGTTTGGACAACAAAGGATCTGAATATTATTACTATCATATAAATATAAAGAACTGTTCTTAATATTAATACAAAAGCCTTCTGTATCCAATACAAAAAGTGATATAATATTAGCTACACATCCAGGTACAAATGGCATTCATTTAACAAAAGTGTCCCATTCGGCAATGAGATCTCACATACTCCCACTGCAACTGCATCCAAAGAGTCTCCACTCCCGAACCGTAACTGCATCTCCCGGGCTTCAGCCTCCTACTTTCCTTTAGCACCTGCAACGAATTGCAAATGTGAATAGGACAAGCAGAATCTAAAATCCAGTTGGATGTAACGGCTTCACAAGCCAAAGATAAATCAATAACTGGAAAAATAAATGTACCTGATGTAGATGCTCTATCTCTCCTCAGCTGGGCGATGTAATCAGGACAGTTCCTTTTCCAATGCCCGACTTTGCCGCAGTGGTGGCATTTGTCTTCAGAAGCTCTTTTGGGCTTAGCTATCTTTGCCTACTGTTGAGGACCGAAAGCCTTATTCTTCTTCCCTTTCTTCTTCTTTCCCTTGGACCATCCTTGGGAAGAAGCAGAGAGAGAAGTAGATCTAGGTGGGCGAGTCGGTACTCCCTTCTTAAGATCCTCTTCTGCCGTGAGCAACATCCTATGTAGCTCCTAGTAGGTACAGACAGTCCCGTTCATGTTGAAGTACATCACGAACTGGCGAAATGAAGCTGGAAGTGAACCAAGAATGACACTCCTACCGAAAACGTCATTCAAAATGAGATTATGTTGCCTCAATTGATCGATTATCTGAAGAACATGTGGGCTAACATTTTGCCCCTCATTCAGACGTGCATGGAACAGTTCCATGGCGACTTTGTGAACAATCACTTATTCTTGGTTCTCAAACGATTGTCTCAATCGCGTCATCATACTATAAGAATCTAGCATACCATAGTACTGTTGCTTGAGTTTCGGAGACAGTGAACTAAAGATGTATGATTTAACCCTTAAATCATCATCCTTCCAAGTTTCAAAAACTTGGCATTCCTCCTCCGAAGCATCCGCACCCACAGCAAGGGGCAACAGACCCTCAAGAACATAACCCAACTTTTCGGAATCGAGGACAATCCTCAAATCCAATTCCCAGTCAGCGAAGTTCTCTGCGCCTTTCAGTTTGTTCGCATCAAGAATACGCGCAAACTGATTTTTGGATTGTGCCGCCATCGCCAATCTATCATATAGATCACAAAAAACGGTAAGCAGAAAATAAGCAATTTCATATAATATCAAAAGTATAAACTAGATCATGGATTTTTAATCTAAAAATGCCCCTCCCACTAAATCATGCAATACTGTAGTCCCCAAACAGAATACAAAGATTTAATATTTAAATTAATACTAATAGTGAAAAGTGGATCCCGTGAATATATTTCAGCTCACATCAGAGGCACAGTCTCGCCTACGTATATTCATCAGGTAAACAACTCATTTGTCAATCACTTAATAGTGACTCCTGGGTTTCCGGTCCTGGTCGTTTCTCGTTGTCACTGCGAAGGTAGGCCCACAAGGAGACGTACCAAGGTTAAACTCGTCAATGATAAACTCAAGTTACTTACGTAATCCTGACAGCTAGGGCACGTTCAGAATTCCGCTTTTACTTGAATTTACCTAGTATCTGATATACATCCGGTACAAATAAATCTCTATCGGCTACACCCTCACAGCAGAGGCACGGTCTCAGATGTAGTCACAGAGAAGTATTCATAAACCGTATTGACAAGACAGACCACATAACATGCATCAAATACATAATTACATTAAAACCTTATTAATTAGGGATTTTCCGCTAAGTGTCATACACCCTAAATCTAACCAAATTAGATTATAATAAGCATGTATAAAGTAAAGAAAACAAGATTAAACATTGATTTAATTAAAGCTAATCATTTTAGGGGGCCTAGAATCAGACTCGCTCTGATACCATTTTGTAGGTGTTTTTAGGGGCTAAATCCGGTAACGCAACGGAAGCGGTGGAAAATCGTATTTTCCGATTTCAAATATTTTTCTCGGATTAATTAAATAAAAAAATTTATTTAATATTCCAATAATCAAATTATGAAATAAAATTCAATAAATCATATTTAAGTGAATTTACCAAATTACCCTTACTTGGTATTTTTGTCCATTTTAGTCCGAAATTGATCAAATAAATTTTGAATGGTTCTAAATCATTTCTAAGATGAACTTAGCATGTTCAAAACATCAAAAAACCAAAAGCAACAAAATCCCCAATTTCTTCATTTGGCCGAGAGCCTCACCAAGGTTCCAAATTGTGCACTTTGTCATTTCATGCTTCAAAACACATCAAGATGTAATCCAATCAACATGAAATTTATATGCATCATATACACATCCAAATACACAACATATATGAAAAGCCCCAAATTTGGAATTGGTCATGAACCCTAATTTTTCAATTTCATCAAATTGGACAAATTAGACCAAATTGGTTAAATCATTATTTCAATCATCATTCTTCCATCCAATCCAATTCTCAACACAATGAAACATTCAAGATCAAATATAGGTCATCTAAGAGTGGGTCAACAACTCTAGATTAGCACATGGTTTCCAAAACCTTAAAAAAAAGGTTATAACTACAATAGTCACAATCTTCTTTCATCACACATGCTCAACACTTCCATCAAAACTTCCACCAACAAAAAACAAGGAATAAAGAAAGAAATAACCTAAGAACATCATATGTTAAAGCCTATATCCTAAGGAACATTTTCCTTTCTAATAGTAAGTTGAAGAACTTACTAAAAATCCAAGCTTTCTTTGATTTTCTTTTCTTTTCACAAGCTTCCTTTTTGTTTCTTCAATGGAGTTTTTCTTGTAAAGTGTATTAGGTTAAAGTGTAATGAAAAACAAAACAATATATACTCATTACAAAATGGCCTTGGCCGAATTCATCAAATGAAAATAATAAGTAAATTTTGTTTTAATTTCATTTCAATTTCATTAAATCAACTTGCATAAATATCTAAAAAAATTTTAATGATATTTATATAAAGTCAAAAAAGGCAACATAATCATTTAAATAAAATATCCTAATGTAAGATATTTATATTTTAATTAATTTAATCATTTAACAATTAAATAATTAATAATTAATCAAATACAAATATATTAAATATATGTATAATATTTACATTAAATATCAAAAACATATATTCATTTAGGATATAAGTCAAATATATCAATTTGACTATTAATTAATGTGTATTTAAATTAATCAAGTATTAAATGTAAATACACAATAATTAAACAAATGACTATCGGGTCCCTTTAGCATGTATTTTGCGTTTAACCTTTAAACGACTTTATAAATAATCAATATTATTTATTAATGTTGCTCTAGTGCTCTATGAGTATGTTTCATTATTGAGACTCTCTAGATTCGGGTATATCCGTCACAAAATCTAATTTCGTGTCCATAATCTATCCACCCGTAGATTATGACGATGACGGATAATCTCGCTGAACCATACAGGTCGAGGTCATGGCAAATGTATAATTCCTCTGTCACAAGTATCCGGATAAATCCCAGAGATATAGATGTAAACGTCAAATCTCTACGGGGATTATCCACTCGACTATTCTATTAGCAATCTCTAAAAGAATTTTTAGAACTGGTGACCGGCGTAATCACACACGTATAACGCAAGCGCACGTATCGTTCAAGTAGTATAAAAATATCGATCCCACGAGGACTTAATTCCTACTGTTGTTATTAATTGTTGAATCTATTTAATTACAAATATCTAATTAAAGGGAGAATAGAATTGATTGCTCGATTGATTGTTGATTGAAGATTTGCTAAATAAAAAGATAAAAAGAAATACTAAGGAAAATAATAGACACAAAATCTAAGGTTGTGATTTATTTTAATATCATTTAAAGATGAAGTGATTATTTTATGTTTGTGTAATAAATCAGTTTACTAACCTGGAACACTAAATTATGTAAAAGCCTCTTCCGATGGTCAATTACAAATACCCAGTATAACCCAATTGAACCATATTCCTATGTCAACCACATTACCTGGATTCATTAAGTCTAAGTTCCAATTATGGCTACCCCCGCCCGACAGGTATATTCCTATCCTGTAAGGAAATCTATTAAAGGGTTATCTATCCTCAAGGAAGATCGTGGGCTATTAATCTAAGGGCTGAAACCTAAAATCCCTATGTCTAGTTCATTTTAGATTTACCATATCAATCTTATTGGTGATCAGACAACAAGAAGCATTAAGCTTAAGACTTAATAAATAAACCTGTAAATTACCCAACATAAAATAATCCCTTATAAACCGGTGATATTAAAAGTCATCACAACCCCTAATTAATTAAAACATAACTAGGACTATAAAAAATAAATACATAAAATAAAAATACTGAAAAGTAAAATAAAATAAAATGCTAAGGTAAAAGGAATTACTTTTACTACTACTAATTTAGATATCTCCCATAAAATAAATATAAACTTGTGATAAATTTACCAACCGACCAGTCTGGCGGTATCCTGATTAAGTCAAATTAAGTCCAACCAGCCATTAAGGCGGAACCAAAAATATTTACCAACCGACCAGTCTGGCGGTAATCCTTGATTAGTCAGGTTTAAAACAGATTAAAATAACATTACCAACCGACCAATATAGCGTATTTCCTTATTAAGTCAATATTTTAATTAGTTAATATATTATTTTTAAGGAGATTAATCTAAATAGCAATAGTAGAAGAATTACCTTTCACCCTAGCTGAAAAAGTTACTTCAACATGGTGAATAGTAAAAACTGTAAAAAGTAAAAAGTAAAAAGTAAAAAGTAAAAATTAAATTACTATTAATACAAAAGTAATTAAAACAAAATTACAAAACTAAAAATTAAAAGTAAAAAATAAAAATTCTAGAGAGAGAAACTCTCTATAGAGAGAGAAATCAAGAGAGAGAAAAGGTGTTATGAAAATGAAATTTCGCGCTGAATTTATAGGAAAAGTTTTTCACTGTTCCAGAACTGTTCCCGCGTCGCGACGCTAAGGCTTTGCGCGTCGCGACGCTCAAATGTCGACGTGGCACAATGAGACGGCGACACGTAGCGAGGCGGCTAACTGTGCAACTGACACGTGTCAAGGCGGCTAATTCTCAATTATTGTGATGACGTCATTGATGACGTGGCGATGACGTGGCGTGACGTGGCGAGGCGGCTGACTGTACAACTGTCGGCACAATGGGATGGCGACACGTGGCGACACGTGTCAAATTCTGATTGGCTGAGGCTGACGTGGCATGTTGACTTGGTTGACTTGCTGACGTGTCTGATGACGTGGCATGACACGTGGCATGGTTGACTCGTTGACCGATGACATGGCTGATGACGAGGCGACACGTGTCATGTCAGAGTGTCGGCAGCATATGATGTTGACACGTGGCACGGCGCACGTTAGCAGATGGGATGTGATGGTGACACGTGGCACGGCGCATTTTAGCAAAGTCAAAACTTTTCAAATTGTTGACCCGTTGACCATGGCGCAGTTTAGCAGAACCGGCGCACGTTGGGCGTCGCGGCGCGCAGTGCTCCAGCGTCGCGCGACGTGCAGAAGACCAAAATAACCCTGTTGACGCATTTTTGTCCGGTTTTGCCCCAAATTGCCTCCAGTGTTGTCCAAACTTTATTTATCTGCAAAATCACAATAAAACACATCAAAACGTTCATAAAACTCAAGAAACTATACAAATATTAAGTTAAATGAGTGGGAAATAGTGATATAAATACCACTCATCACACCCCAAACCTAACATTTTGCTAGTCCTCGAGCAAAATACAGAATAAAATAACATAATAAAATTTAACTAAGCCATTTTCGTAGGGATCACGGTTGCATTTAGCATATGCAACAAGCCTTTAAACCCCTAGGTGTCCCTAGTGGAACGAGTGTAGTCTCGTGAGGGTTTACAGCAATGATACCCACAAACATTTTACAAAAGAAAAAGTTAGTAAAACTAATGCACACAAAAGCAAAAAGACAAGCGAAAAGAGAATAAAGAAAATTAGTAAGTGACTAATCAGGTGAAAATTCTACTCCAAGTTATTAGTTGTTTTGTTTCTTTCTAAATTACCGAATAAGTAAATTCTCCGATTGTTTTTAACCATTCTCCATATACACAGCCAACAAAATATTAATCATTTCATTTTTGCCCACAACAGTCATAAGTGCAGTTGATAAGAGAGTAATATTTTTGTCCTAAGTTCTCATCAGCACACCTTTTTGTAGCAATGGAATAATTTTTTTTGATTTTTCTGATTTTTTCTTTGATTTTTTTCTATTTTTTATTTATATACAATACCTTCCGTCTATGTAGCGAGCTTTGGGTCGGTGGCTCCCAAACCAGTTGGCTTTAGGGCACCAGGTGTTAAGACACCCCTACGAACTTAATTACTCAGACTTCAGATATATATATTTATTTTTGCAGCATCTTCGATCCATGTAACGAGCTTTGGGCCAATGACTCCCAAACCAGTTGGTTTTAGGGCACTAGGTATTAAACACCCTTACAGACTTAATAACTCGGATCTCGGATTTTTTTTTTTTTTTTTTTTTTTTTTTTTTTTTTTTTTTTTACTCCATCACTATTTAGAGATGATTCCTCCAATTAAACTATAGCACGGAATATTACAAACTTTTCAATTTTAGCTCATGTCCGTATGTTCCATGTAAGTTCATAATACCTTGTCAACTGAACATATGAAGATCCAATTTAGTCAGTGTTAAGGAGAATTCACAAATTAAATAATTCAAAATGAAATAAACAAAAATTAACTTATTCGAAATAGGTTTGAGATACGTCTCAGGAGCGGAAATTCCTTACCTCGGCTATCTTTTACCAATTCCACCTTTTTAGTCAAAATAAAAACACACAAACACAAAATATTTTTGTAATTTTTGAAAATTTTTCAATTTTTTTGTATTTTTTTGAAAAATTTTGGACTAAAAATAAAAACAACATACATACTAAAAACAAGGTACAAAAATGAGATCTGTGTGCCTTTGCTTATGTTCTGTTTTTTTTTTGTCAGCGTCGCGACGCCAAAAATGGCCTAGCGTCGCGACAGACTCGGTTCTTTAGGGCTAGGGTTTTGACTCGGGATTTTTTTTTTTTTTTTTTTTTTTTTTTTTTTTTTTTTTGGCAAAACCATGTCTTGCGACAGATAAATCCATAAGGACGCGTCCCAAAAGCTGACTTCTTACTCGGCCGGCTTTTCTGGATTGACTTTGTATCTTCGTGATTTTGTCAAATTTTTATTTTGAAAATCCCGATTGCACTGGCTTGCAATGTCCTGAAAAATTCCGTTTTTAATTTTTCCTGCAAAACTCACACACAAATTAAAAAGTTCACAAAAAAAAAATAAATAAATAAATTACAACAAATTGCATGGGTTGCCTCCCTGCTAGCGCTAAATTTTTCGTCTTAGCCAGACGTGACTGAAATCTATCTGTTAAGGAGGTTTCAATGTCGTTTTGGATGTCCGATTAAAGACAATCCCGTGAGCGTTGCTTTTGAAAGGTCTCTTCCAACGGTAAAGTGGCAGAAAATATTTTGTCTCATTCAGTGATCGTACCACCTTTTTAATCCTTTTTGCTCCAGTGGTTCCTGAAAAGAAAGAAAGAAAATCAGGAGGTCTCGTATGGTGCTTGACTTGAAATGGAAGTTCCATTCTGTCAAGCTTCTGGGTGATATCTTTGATTTGTACTCCCCAACACAGCGATGTTTTTCCTGAATGCTCTGGATTTTTATTAAGGTCAGACAATTGCTCCTCCACTTGCTCTGTTTCTTGCTTCACCTGAGGATGAAAAGATGAGTCAGACATTAGGTCTTCATCCTCTGATTCGGGTGAAATGATTGGCTCAAGTTGATCTTCTTCAAACATTTGTGAAATGGAATCTCCAAGATCTTCATTTTGAGGATACAGAATTCCATCCTCAATTTTTGATGCAGTTGGTACAAATATTTCAGCTTCATCCTCGTCAGAATCTGAAAAATAAAAGTCAAATCGAGACTTTGCCGGTTCAAGTTCCTGAACTGATACATCTGGTTGTTGATACTGCTCAGCCTCCTCCTCTGTTGAAATGTCATTTTGAAATGATTGGTACTTGAAGGCTTCATCAGTGTCATCTGAGAATGGTTCTTGAGGTATATAGTTCTGGTTTTCTGTAATTGTCTGATCTGATCTGTCATTCTCTTTATGGATTCTGTGTTACTCTGAACTTGTGCATCAAATTGAGCTGTATGTTCCTTGAACATGTGAATCAATTGATCTTCCTCTGATGATTCTGGTTCTTGATAAGGATCGAAGAAAGATGGTGGATAAGATGAAAAATGTGATTCTGTGAAATGTGATGGCTCTTCGTACCATGAAGGATCTTGATAGTTCTGCCACCCTGGATGGTAGTTGTATTCGCAATAATCGCTTGGGTGGTCACCATTACATATGTCACATATCCACATTGAATTCTGTTGAGCAAATGTAGTATAACTTGGTTCTGGCATCCAGTGGTAATCATTGGACTCGACAACAGGCCTCAGAAAACCGGACTGTTGTTCCCAGATGTGGGGTGTATCTTCTTGTAAGGCTTGTGATTTTTCAATCTCCCAATAATGTTCCATTTTTTAATCACCTGAAAACAAAAGAAATAAAAATTACAAAATAAAAGAAAGAAAATTAGATATAAGTAAATTAGATAGTTTCAAAATTAACAACTCAAGAAAATTAAGTCCCCGGCAACGGCGCCAAAAACTTGACCGGCGTAATCACACACGTATAACGCAAGCGCACGTATCGTTCAAGTAGTATAAAAATATCGATCCCACGAGGACTTAATTCCTACTGTTGTTATTAATTGTTGAATCTATTTAATTACAAATATCTAATTAAAGGGAGAATAGAATTGATTGCTCGATTGATTTGGTTGATTGAAGATTTGCTAAATAAAAAGATAAAAGAAAATACTAAGGAAAATAATAGACACAAAAATCTAAGGTTGTGATTTATTTTAATATCATTTAAAAGATGAAGTGATTATTTTATGTTTGTGTAATAAATCAGTTTACTAACCTGGAACACTAAATTATGTAAAAGCCTCTTCCGATGGTCAATTACAAATACCCAGTATAACCCAATTGAACCATATTCCTATGTCAACCACATTACCTGGATTCATTAAGTCTAAGTTCCAATTATGGCTACCCCCGCCCGACAGGTATATTCCTATCCTGTAAGGAAATCTATTAAAGGGTTATCTATCCTCAAGGAAGATCGTGGGCTATTAAGTCTAAGGCTGAAACCTAAAATCCCTATGTCTAGTTCATTTTAGATTTACCATATCAATCTTATTGGTGATCAGACAACAAAGCATTAAGCTTAAGACTTAATAAATAAACCTGTAAATTACCCAACTATAAAATATCCCTTATAAACCGGTGATATTAAAAGTCATCACAACCCCTAATTAATTAAAACATAACTAGGACTATAAAAAATAAATACATAAAATAAAAATACTGAAAAGTAAAATAAAATAAAATGCTAAGGTAAAAGGAATTACTTTTACTACTACTAATTTAGATATCTCCCATAATAATATATAAACTTGTGATAAATTACCAACCGACCAGTCTGGCGGTATCCTGATTAAGTCAAATTAAGTCCAACCAGCCATTAAGGCGGAACCAAAAATAAATTTACCAACCGACCAGTCTGGCGGTATCCTTGATTAGTCAGGTTTAAAACAGATTAAAATTACATTACCAACCGACCAATATAGCGGTATTCCTTATTAAGTCAATATTTTAATTAGTTAATATATTATTTTTAAGGGAGATTAATCTAAATAGCAATAGTAGAAGAATTACCTTTCACCCTAGCTGAAAAAGTTACTTCAACATGGTGAATAGTAAAAACTGTAAAAAGTAAAAAGTAAAAAGTAAAAAGTAAAAATTAAATTACTATTAATACAAAAAGTAATTAAAACAAATTACAAAACTAAAAATTAAAAGTAAAAAATAAAAATTCTAGAGAGAGAAACTCTCTCTAGAGAGAGAAATCAAGAGAGAGAAAAGGTGTTATGAAAAATGAAATTTCGCGCTGAATTTATAGGAAAAGTTTTTCACTGTTCCAGAACTGTTCCCGCGTCGCGACGCTAAGGCTTTGCGCGTCGCGAAGCTCAAATGTCGACGTGGCACAATGAGACGGCGACACGTAGCGAGCGGCTAACTGTGCAACTGACACGTGTCAAGGCGGCTAATTCTCAATATTGTGATGACGTCATTGATGACGTGGCGATGACGTGGCGTGACGTGGCGAGGCGGCTGACTGTACAACTGTCGGCACAATGGGATGGCGACACGTGGCGACACGTGTCAAATTCTGATTGGCTGGGCTGACGTGGCATGTTGACTTGGTTGACTTGCTGACGTGTCTGATGACGTGGCATGACACGTGGCTGGTTGACTCGTTGACCGATGACATGGCTGATGACGAGGCGACACGTGTCATGTCAGAGTGTCGGCAGCATATGATGTTGACACGTGGCACGGCGCACGTTAGCAGATGGGATGTGATGGTGACACGTGGCATGGCGCATTTTAGCAAAGTCAAAACTTTTCAAATTGTTGACCCGTTGACCATGGCGCAGTTTAGCAGAACCGGCGCACGTTGGGCGTCGCGGCGCGCAGTGCTCCAGCGTCGCGACGTGCAGAAGACCAAAATAACCCTGTTGACGCATTTTTGTCCGGTTTTGCCCCAAATTGCCTCCAGTGCTGTCCAAACTTTATTTCTGCAAAATCACAATAAAACACATCAAAACGTTCATAAAACTCAAGAAACTATACAAAATATTAAGTTAAATGAGTGGGAAATAGTGATATAAATACCACTCATCAACTGGCATCTAAACTTTACCACGGGCCCATAGTTTTATCTGATTTCTAATCATATGGACTACCTATGCTCTGATACACAGAACTGACGGATCCTATCTTGATACACATAGGACACCCTGAGGATCTGTCTACACCAACGAACAGGCGGAAGTCTGATCTAAATAGATTGGCGACGTGAATGCCATCTAAGTGTAGAAGATGTCTCATGTGCCCCATGGCATCTCAAGTCTAAGAATCACAAGTGCTACTCAACCCGAGAAGATTCTTATTGACGCTGGTGTACCATCCATTAAGAATCTTCGGTGAGTCGTTCAGTGTTTATCTGCTATAAACACCTACACGTCTATACTAGTCTCCAAGACTAATGGTTCATTGAGAAACCATTGGAATCATATATTCCAGTATACGACATGTGCTGGTCTCAATGGGTTTACTATACTGACCAAGTAGTGTAAACCTGACCAGGAACAATCTGAGAATGACAACATCATGATACACTACTCATGTCAGTTGCGACGCTTTTGCAACAGTACCATGACTAATCATTCTAAGGTCATTACGTCTTTACCATTTAATAAGATAGATTATATTATAGAAACTGCATATATTTTCATAATAATAATGTTTTACAGAAGTATTCAAAGAAATACAACCGGGAATTGGCGCTCTGAGCACCAACCCCAAAAGTTAACACACTCTATGTCTATAAAAGACATCATAGATTCCTGTTGGGTTAGGAATGAGGGAAGTCTCACTAAAAGACTGGTAACAGATATGAGTACATCCGATAACGAGGTATCCCGGATATATCAGTTGGAAAACGATCTCGCCAAAATTACTGAACAGTTGCAAGCCTTGACTACTGTTGTGGCTGGTATGGCTGTACCTCTGTTGGACAATTATGTGTTGGTTAATTCTAATTCTAAGTCCCAAGATCAAATCAAGACATGAAATAATGCGTGAATACACCAATGAAGATAGCGGAATACTTACATTGATCGGTTGAGTCGATTTGAAGACGAATCTAATCCCAAAACGCACTGCCTTGCTCACGCCACTGCAACCAGTCCATGCTCACTGTCTTGGCAGTTTCGGGTCTCAAAACGAAGCTCCAAACTCCTTCGGATGAGTCCCGCCTCATGGGTGAACCTCCCTACCACCTTCGCAAGACTCGTAGTGTGCTAGCACTTGCGGTTTTCACCATGAAAACCCACTCTTGGCTTCCCTTGCTCACGGTTTTTGGCTTCCAAAACCAGTCCCAATCTTTCATTTTGGGCGTGAGAGAAGAGAGAATTTTGAGAGAGATAAAATTGTGTGTATTAAGTTAAAATGATTACCAAAAATCAATTTATATTTATGCCATAATATTTATTAAATTAATAATAAAATTATGACACAAAACATGCAATGGCTTAGAGTGTAAAACACTCAATTTCCATGCAATAACATTGAGTGCATTGTACACTATCTACATGCAATGACATTGAGTGCAATGTACACAATCTACATGCAAAGCATTAGAATGACATGTGTCATGTGGGCCCCACACGTTTCCAAATGAAAGTGGGCCCACGTGCACTCACGCGTTCGGGTTCGATATTTCCGAAATACCGAGCTTACTTCCGCGACGTTAATTCAATCGAATTTAAATAATAATTGCGCCTAGCGAAATTATTATTTACGTCGCTAACGAATTAATTCTAAATTAACTCGTTTACCCGAATTAAAATCTGATTTTAATTCCGCGTCGAAATCTAATTCGTCTAATATATCGAATATATTAATATATCGATTAATTCCGAATTAATCGTTCTCTCTCTTTAGACGACATTTTATCCCGGATAAAACATCTCCGTTATTAATCCTAGATTAATTTTCTCTCTCTTCTATTATAATCCCAGATTATTTAAGAGTGCGAGTTGTGCGTCATCGGTGGATTATCGGAAAGCGACCCATGAGATCCCCGGATAATCTGGCAGTAAATACGGTCGTCGGAGTATCCGAATCACGTACGTACCAAGTACTACGTTCTACGTTACACCGATTTACGAGACAAGGTCGACTCCTAGCAAAGCACCAAGTCTACCCAATTCTCCGGACATATCCATTTAAGAATATTAAGATCTGTATCAAGCGTAGTATACTAATGTATTGTGTATATCGGCCCAGTATCGGATAATCACGTGCTAGGCCTGGGGCTGGATAAGTGTCTGCCCCGTACGAAGCACATGTCGGATGTCTGGTAACTAGTCTCTATAATCGGATATATATGACCTTGTCATAATATCCCGATGGCCGCGCAGCACTTAAGAGCACTAATACCGTATCCTGCGTGACATCATCTCCAATATGACTGAAGTGATACTTCCATCTTGACATCACACACCCATACTCTACGACTCTCTGATAAACCCAGAAGTGGTGTACTCAGAACCCGTTTAAAGTCCCTTACCACCAAGACCAAAGTTTATCGATTATCGTAAGTATTAGCGATGTAAGTCTCAGGTTAAGACCATACACACCTACCTTGATTTCGGCCTCCCATAGACACATAGTCATAATACCAATGGGATTCCGAGGGTCTATATCCAGAGCGAAGCTGTTTCCCGTACCGTCGGTGAAACACGACCTCCTATCGCACTTGCATAAGTATCCAATACTTATATATATGAACTATGCCGTTGTGCCCTCACAAACGCGCACAAGTGCAATACTAGCCTATTCCGCATTATCATGTCCAGTCTCGATAATACTACGGCTAGGGATATTTAATGATTAAACCTTCGGGGACTGATACTGTCTCATATCATTCTCAGTCCAGGTACTAATCATAGGGACCTCTCTTCATTATATATCTATGGTGATCTAATCACAAATGATGAGAGTGCAATTTCCTTGTCACATAGTTAATTGCTACAACAACACAATGATCTGTGCAAATAGTGACGCTATGGGTCATTTTGTCCAACAATCTCCCACTTGGCACATAGCCAGTCACTCAAGTGTCCCACACCTGAACTATGTACGGTTCGCTCAAATTGCTGAGGAAAGGTTTCCTCAGCGGATTTGCTTAATTATCGTCTGACGCGATTTACACGATCATCACATCGCCACGATGTACGATCCGAACGAATCAGATGATATAGAAGTATATATCTGGATCGTCGATGAGACCTTTAATTCTTTAGCCTGTGCTGACGCCTAGCTCAGCTGCTAAGAACCATATCTAATCTAATTAGATTTATTATCGATCCAAATGCTTCTATTGCTGCCTCAGCTGCAGCAATAATCCGCTTTTGTTGTTAATTCGGCAACAGTTATCTTGCTCGGAAGATTTCCAGCTCACTGTCCCGGTTATTCAAACTTTATAGTACCGTAGTATTTTAATTGTTTGGAAACTTGCAGTAGTGATCCCAGTCACTTCAAGTTCTCCATCTCCATAGTTTAAGACAACATCTTTAGTTCTCTCAGATACTACCAGATGTTCTTAATCTTCAATCCAGTGACTATCACTTGGATTGACCCGATTGTGACTCCATATGCTCGAAGCGTATGAGACACCAATACAAGTACATTTTAAATGTACAATTTCCCAGAGAGTGTTAACAAACTCCAAATCTATCCCAGTAGATCTTTATTCCTTGAATAAAGGTTGTTACTCCCCAGAATTCTACGGAGAATTTCTATTGAAAGCCAAGCTTTCACCAATTGCTTTATGGGAATTTCACTGTCAGTGCGCTCTCCCACTAACCTCCTTATATACACAAGAATTATTTAGTTTTGAATCAAATCATAAACCATTATGATTATTTCAAAATAACAGTTCCAAGAACCTTATGCTTGCATCAATCCAAACATGGATCGAATAACCCGCAAACCTTGTTTGTCGGTTATACAAAATCGTCAGGATGTTGAAAGCATCCTCCAAAAGGTTTCCTTTTCAAGAAAGCGATTTTGATCTGTAACTGACATATTCCATAAATGAAATATACAGTTATCAACAAGCATCTTCAAAATGGACTTACCATGGCAACAGGTAAAAGGTTGAACCGTTATTAACATAATGTTGATAACGATACCTTTCCGTCAAAAGCCCTGCTTTGTACGTTGGTATGTTGCCTTCCATGTATGTCTTCCTTGAAGACGTTTAATGTACCATAGGCAAAATGCCTTGTGGTACAACAACTAGTATCCAAAATAGTTGTTATACATGGAATCCATTTCGGTTTCATGGCACTTTGCCATATTAGGGAGTCGATACCTCGTATCACTTCCTCATACGTAATCAGTTTGTGTACCTTAAAGATTAAAATCTTTATGAGGTGAGATCAGAAACCCATACCCCAGGTTGTTTTCTGACTCTCTCTGATCTACGCGGTTTCTTGTGTATTTGAAGATTAATGGTATAGATTCATCATTGATGAACTATTTGTGTTCCATAAAGGACTTCGTGCTTTGAATAGTATTACTCCGATTTTCATCGAGTATCACTATCCTCCCACTGACCACTGCATATCGGTATTCCTCTCAGGAAAACCGCATGGTGAGCAACAATCACATTGTTCTCATGTGGGATTTATAAGTACTATACTTATGGTTTCCCTTAGGATAACCTATATTGGCACTAATCCAATTTGGGTCCTTTAGTTTGGTATCATCCAAACGTCATGCCTGGCATACCCAAATTATCAGGAATGAGAAACCTCGTTTCTTCCCTGTTCATATCCTATATGATATCTGTCAAACAGATTTATATGGAACCTTATTCTAAATAAGTTTTGCACTGTTAATACATATCCTGTTGAAGGAAATTATAGCTCAGAGCGACTCGTGATAAACCTTATCATGTCCAACAAAAATTCGGTTTTTGGTTCGGACACACCATCTAACTAACGTGTCTCGGGAGGAGTCCTCATATGAAAGAATACCGTACTCTTTCATTTATATATGAAACTTACTGCTTAAGTATTTTCCATTTCGGTCTTACCGTGGCGGAATAATACTATAGCCGATCTGTTTGTCTACTTCGTGTCGAAACTCTTAAAGTTTCCGATCTGTGTTCTTCAAAAGAAACACATAACCATAACGTGATGTCACATCCGTTAAGGTCACGAAATATTCATGTTCACATCTAGCCTAGCTAGATATGGGCCCACTTACTTCACCATGAATAGGGCTAACAGATCGGTGGCCCCTTTACTATTACCAAGTAAATAGTATTTTAGGTATTTAACCTAATAAACTAGATTCGTAGACCTTATTTGAATAGTCAAATCAGTCCTAGTACCCACTCTTCAAAAAGTGTGGATATACGAGTCTTGTTTAATAACTAGATTCGTAGACCTTATTTGAATAGTCAAATCAGTCCTAGTACCCACTCTTCAAAAGTGTGGATATACGAGTCTTGTTTAATTGTGTCCCAGACAACAATGCCACAAATAAGTCTCTATTGATCAAATCAATTTGAGCTATTTATTTGTCATTTTATATGTTTTTGAGATTTTATTATATTCAAAATATAAATTCTGTTATTTACATCCAATGTATTTATCTCAGTATCATCTTTATATAATGACACTTTAGTGTTCTAGAATATAAAGGTTTTATCCGCATCGGATTAAACACTGATATAGAGATAATGTCTCTAGTCTAACTAGTTACATTATAACATTTCCTAATTTAAGTACATACCCAAATGGTAGTTCCTAAATTTAGGTATCTACGGTCGAAACAGCGACTTTCGTCCCGTTTTCCGATTTGCAGAGAAATCTCGGTTTGAAGCCAGTATCCAGCTCACAGCGGATTCTGAACGTCAATACATATATTTTATGTACCACACTAAGTATTTAAAATCTAATTTTAATACTAGTTGTGAACATAACTTTGACAAATATTTTTAAAGTTAGAGCCTCGCCCTTTCTTTAATTCCTTCGTGTCTTCCATATCCAAATGGTAGTCACTTTGAGATATGTCAATTATCCTTTTCAATATTTCACAAACCTTTGGCCAAGCCTTGGGTTTCGGAATATCGAAACGATGTGCACCTTGTGCTACATGCCCTAATTGCAAACTTTGACTTTTCTCCACTAGAAAGTCAATTAATTCTCCAAGAATTATTAATTGCAATTTTAATACTTTTAAATCTAAAGATAGATTTATTGTAAGTATATTAATTAAGCACTAAAGTCATCATCACATAAATCTTCCAAAGACTTTATGCTCTACTATTTGCTTAATTATGGGCTTAGTAATAATAAGTTATTTTATCAAATAAATTAACCTATTATTAATTCCCAATTGAAAATTAAATCATTTAAAACATTTAATCCAAGGATTATATTTTAAATATTCAACCTTTTCAATTCTTTACTTGATTTTAATAGTCCACTATTTAATCAAATTATTAAGGTACTATTTATTATAATGATTACAATAATCCAATTATTTAATCAACTATAATTTTAATATTGATTACTATAATCCCATTATAAAATCAACTATCATTTAATTCAATTATATTGATTACTATAATCCAATTATAAAATCAACTATAATTTTAATATTGATTACTATAATCCCATTATAAAATCAACTATCATTTAATTCAATTATATTGATTACTATAATCCAATTATAAAATCAACTATATATTGAATGAGTTTGTATATAGTCCAACTATATATTTAATTTAAAACAACATAAAATATTAGTCCAACTAATACTTTTGATTAATACGACGAGTAAAATGTAAATGAGCGTGTTTAGCGAGTAATTGAACGAATGTTGCAAATTCAATACTTGCCTCCCACTATTTTTCGTCGAGTCTCTAACCCTCTGTGGAGTACTCGGGAAACCGTGTTTCCTAGTGGGCTAGGATCCTATTAAATAACACACAACCCTGACTTTGGCCAATAAAAAGCTGTATGCTATTTAACTAGGTAGATCTCACAGATCAATTGGATCTCATCCAATTCCTAGATCCGGTTAGGTGGACATCCAAGTCCGAAACATATGTATAATGTCAATGTATCAATACATTTTCCTAACCATATCCTCTGAATCATTTAGGCCTTGGCTTTGGCCAAACACAAACCTAATGATTCCAGTTAAGCGGGACCCATTGACGAGGAAAGTTTCGTAATCAATGTCATTGGACAAAAAGTGATCTGACTTTGGTCAATAAAAATCACGATTTGGACAAGACACCGATATGCAACAAAACTCTCATGATTCAAGTACATCCTTGATTGACAAAGGTCTTGACTTTGGTCAAAAACAAACCAATGCCAACTTCGGATCTTGAACAAGAATCATTCAATGGAAGGATATTTGCTTAATATAGATTGAGGGATTTTCGCGTGCAAATTGGCTACCAATTTAATTATCTTTGTTAAGGTCTCATCATCATACACCCTTAAACATGCATTCTAAATACATAATAAAGCGAGTATGAAATAAAATAATAATGATATGCGGATGGATACTTAACACATTGATCCTAGATCAAATCTCTCCCTTTCTCACTCAAGCTAGCACTTGTACTACTTCTACCCGTTACACTACACTTCTAAAGAAACCTCATATATATAGAGGGGAATAGGTGAGAAGAGAATACAAAGAGAAAGAAGGTGATAAGGCTGGACACGCAGGTCCAATTTAATAAATCGAATTTATTACAACAATTTCTAAAATTGCCCACCCGACTAATATCCATCCGATATGCATTATTCATTCAACACAACCACGTATTCACACACACATAAGCATGCTATCAATCAATCTAATCAAATTAATTAATCTGATAATTAAGTGATCATCCAATGTTCAAACAACGATTTGATTTTGTTCGAGTCAAACTCGTTTTTGCGAATAAGTACTTAAAGTACGAATTCATGAATTAATTAAACTACATAATTAAATCCAATTTAACATGTATTTAATACTAATTCATTATTCAATTCTAAATTAAATATTGCACTTTATATTAATAAACCTTTTACGATTTAAATTCCAAATTCAATCGCGTCGGGACTCAAAGTCCGAATAACGTCCAACGTCAATTCAATTAAAGTCCAATGGGCTTTTGATTGATTTCTTAAGGCGTGGACTTTTGGTCAACTCGGGTCAAACCGATAACCAAGTCCAATCCGGGATTTACCCCATAAGCCCATAAATCAATCTTGGCCCATTAGGCCCAATTGAACTTTAAAGGTTCATTAGTCGCAATTGGGCTTTATGGTTAAGGTTTTGGGCCCAATTGGATCCAATCCACTTGGCCTAAACCAAACTTGATAAATCAAGCCCAATAGGCCCAATTACAACTTTAAATTCTAATTTCCAAAATTAGGCCCAATTAATTAAATCCAAAAATCCAATTTTCACAATTTAATTACCAAAAGTGCATTATATGATTAATCAACTAAATCAACATTTCCAAAACACTAAATTAGTCCAATTAATCATACTTAATTCATTATTACATGTCAAACACACATAATGAAAAATCAAACCCATAAACATGCTTCAATGCTCTCGGCCAAGGAAGGTGATTTTGTGTCCGATTCGGTTTCGATCCAATCGAACCTACAATCGACATCAAATCAACATCCGATTTGATTTCATACACATCCAATGTCACAAAACCAAAATTACCAAGACATTCAATAGGGCTATACATTCGGCCAAGGTGAAGGAAATTGGGGATTTTTTGTTCAATTCAAAATTCAATCAAATTGACTTCAAATTAACATCATCCTTTATCATTATAACTCATCCAATGAATTAAAATGAAAAAAATCCAAGAACTCCAACTCCTACACATTCGGCCAACATGAATAAATTGGGGAAAATTATTCCAAATCAATTTTCAACAAATTGGTCCAACCAAAATGCAATAAAACATGTTATAAGCATACTTAAACAATCAATTTATTCAAATCATGCTCAACAAACATTTACCCAAATTTTAAACCCTACAAATTTCATGCTTGCAACATTAGCTCATGATGCCATTGTTGGTTAATTCTAAGGTCCCAAGATCAAATCAAGACATGAAATAATGCGTGAATACACCAATGAAGATAGCGGAATACTTACATTGATCGGTTGAGTCGATTTGAAGACGAATCTAATCCAAAAACGCACTGCCTTGCTCACGCCACTGCAACCAGTCCATGCTCACTGTCTTGGCAGTTTCGGGTCTCAAAACGAAGCTCCAAACTCCTTCGGATGAGTCCCGCCTCATGGGTGAACCTCCCTACCACCTTCGCAAGACTCGTAGTGTGCTAGCACTTGCGGTTTTCACCATGAAAACCCAACTCTTGGCTTCCCTTGCTCACGGTTTTTGGCTTCCAAAACCAGTCCCAATCTTTCATTTTGGGCGTGAGAGAAGAGAGAATTTTGAGAGAGATAAAATTGTGTGTATTAAGTTAAAATGATTTACCAAAAATCAATTTATATTTATGCCATAATATTTATTAAATTAATAATAAAATTATGACACAAAACATGCAATGGCTTAGAGTGTAAAACACTCAATTTCCATGCAATAACATTGAGTGCATTGTACACTATCTACATGCAATGACATTGAGTGCAATGTACACAATCTACATGCAAAGCATTAGAATGACATGTGTCATGTGGGCCCCACACGTTTCCAAATGAAAGTGGGCCCACGTGCACTCACGCGTTCGGGTTCGATATTTCCGAAATACCGAGCTTACTTCGCGACGTTAATTCAATCGAATTTAAATAAATAATTGCGCCTAGCGAAATTATTATTTACGTCGCTAACGAATTAATTCTAAATTAACTCGTTTACCCGAATTAAAATCTGATTTTAATTCCGCGTCGAAATCTAATTTCGTCTAATATATCGAATATATTAATATATCGATTAATTCCGAATTAATCGTTCTCTCTCTTTAGACGACATTTTATCCCGGATAAAACATCTCCGTTATTAATCCTAGATTAATTTTCTCTCTCTTCTATTATAATCCCAGATTATTTAAGAGTGCGAGTTGTGCGTCATCGGTGGATTATCGGGAAGCGACCCATGAGATCCCCGGATAATCTGGCAGTAAATACGGTCGTCGGAGTATCCGAATCACGTACGTACCAAGTACTACGTTCTACCGATTTACGAGACAAGGTCGACTCCTAGCAAAGCACCAAGTCTACCCAATTCTCCGGACATATCCATTTAAGAATATTAAGATCTGTATCAAGCGTAGTATACTAATGTATTGTGTATATCGGCCCAGTATCGGATAATCACGTGCTAGGCTGGGGCTGGATAAGTGTCTGCCCCGTACGAAGCACATGTCGGATGTCTGGTAACTAGTCTCTATAATCGTATATACATGACCTTGTCATAATATCCTGATGGCCGCGCAGCACTTAAGAGCACTAATACCGTATCCTGCGTGACATCATCTCCAATATGACTGAAGTGATACTTCCATCTTGACATCACACCCAATACTCTACGACTCTCTGATAAACCCAGAAGTGGTGTACTCAGAACCCGTTTAAAGTCCCCTACCACCAAGACCAAAGTTTATCGATTATCGTAAGTATTAGCGATGTAAGTCTCAGGTTAAGACCATACACACCTACCTTGATTTCGGCCTCCCATAGACACATAGTCATAATACCAATGGATTCCGAGGGGTCTATCCAGAGCGAAGCTGTTTCCCGTACCGTCGGTGAAACACGACCTCCTATCGCACTTGCATAAGTATCCAATACTTATATATATGAGAACATGCCGTTGTGCCCTCACAACACGCACAAGTGCAATACTAGCCTATTCCGCATTATCGATGTCCAGTCTCGATAATACTACGGCTAGGGATATTTAATGATTAAACCTTCGGGGACTGATACTGTCTCATATCATTCTCAGTCCAGGTACTAATCATAGGGACCTCTCTTCATTTATATATCTATGGTGATCTAATCACAAATGATGATAGTGCAATTTCCTTGTCACATAGTTAATTTGCTACACAACACAATGATCTGTGCAAATAGTGACGCTATGGGTCATTTTGTCCAACATTATACCCATAGCGTCACTATTTGTACATATCATGGTGTTGTTGTACAAATTAACTATGTGACAAAGGAGATTGCACTCTTATCATTTATGATTAGATCACCTAGATATATAAATGATAGAGGTCCCTACGATTTTCCTGGACGGAGAATGATATGAGACAGTATCAGTCCACGAAGGATAAATCATTAATATCCCTAGTCAGAGTATTATCGAGATTGGACATCGATAAATACGTAAAAGACTAGTATACACTTGTGCGCATTTGTGAGGGCACAACGGCATAGTTCTCATATATTTGGTATATGATACCCATGCATGTAATAGGAGGTTGTGTTTTTACCGATGGTACGGGGAAACAGCTTCGCTCTGGATAGAACCCCGCCAAATCCCATTGGTAGTATGACTGTGTGTCTATGGGAGTCTACAATCAGGGTAGGTGTTTTTGGTCTTAACCTGAGACTTGCACCGCTAATGCTTGCGACAATCAAAATACTTTAGTTGAGGTCATCCAGGGCTTTAACCGGTTCTGTGTACGCCAATGCTGGGTATATTGAGAATCGTAAGGTGTTGGGTGTGATGTCAAGACGGAAGTGTCACTTCAGTCATATAGAGATGATGGTCACGTAGGATACGGAACTCATTCTATTAAATGCTCGAGCTATCAGGATATTATGACAAGGTCATTTATATCCGATTATAGAGACTAGTTACCAGACATCCGATATGTGCTTCGTACGGGGCAGACACAATTCCAGCCCCAAGCCTAGCACGTGATTATCTGATACTGGACAGAAATACGCAATACTTCGGTATAATACGCTTGATATAGATCACATATTCCTATAATGATATTTCTGGAGAATTGGGTAGGCATGGCGCTTTGCTAGAAGCTAACCTTCTCTTGTAAATCAGTATAAATGTAGTACGAGGTACTTACGTGTTCGGATAGTCCGACGACCGTATTTACTGCCAACATATATGGGGATCTCATGGGTCGCTTCCCGAAGATTCACCGATAATATATGACTTGCACTTTATTAATCTGGGATTAATTAGAAGAGAGAGAAAATTAATCTGGGATTAATTACGGAGATATTTTATCTGGGATAAAATATTAATTAAAGAGAGAGAATGATTAATTTGGAATTAATCGATAAAATAATATATTCGATATATTATGCGAAATTGGATTATGAGGTGGAATTAAAAATAGATTTTAATTCGGGCGAACGAATTAATTTAGAATTAATTCGTTAGCAACGTGAATAGTGATTTCGCTAGGCATAATCGTTTAATTACGTCGCGACGGAAAATTCATTAATTTGGAATTAGCGAACCTGAGCCCGGGATTATTTGCGAGCGCATTCGCATTTGCAATTCGAGTGCGGCACTCAAGTCAAATCAAGCGTCAAATCGCTAGTCACATCAAGCGTCAAATCATTAGTCACTTTGAGTGATGAGACAACTAGTCACTTGATTGATTGATTGATACGAATAGTGATGTGGTAGTTGAAAAAGCATTATGGCTTTTTTCTTTTGCTTTTGACTTTTTTGAAAATTGAAAAGTGGTAAATGGTTTTATTATTTTGGAAATATAAAAACTAAATACACTTTTCTTTTATCTCTCTCTCTCTCACTTATACGGTTTCATGGGAAACCTATTTTTTCCCTCCTCTTTTTCTCTTCTCCCTCTCACGGCTCACTGCCGATTTCTTCCTCAAATTTCTGGTTTCACCGAAAATAAAGGAAGATGAAGAAGTGCTAGCACACCTTGGGTTATACATAGGTGATAAGGAAACGAACACTTGAGCTTGGAATCATTTTGGAGCTTGAAGCTTGGAGCTTCCATGGAGTCTCCCATGGCCGAATCTTGGAGGAGTTTCACAGCCCAAAACCAAGCACCACAACTGTTCAAAGAGACCAAAACCGAGCTTCATGGAGGAGGGCAAATGGTTTTGTTCTTTGCATCTCAAACCGTTCAATGTGAGTATGTATTCCGCCTTAGTCCTTTGATGTATTCATGCGAATTTCTTGCTTGATTTCATGATCTTGGGACCTAATTAGAAACCAACAATGGTATCTATGAGCTTTGATCAAGCATGAAAAAGTTAGGGTTTGAAATTGGGTAAAATCAATTGAAGCATGATTTGGTTAAATTGATTGATTAAGTATGCTTGTAAGAGAACAAGTTTCGTATCCAACGTGACCATCATCTCCATATGACCGGAGTGACACTTCCGTCTTGACATCACACCCAACACACTACGAATCTCAATATACCCAGCATCGGCGTACACAGAACCGGTTAAAGCCTTGGACGACCTCAACTAAAGTATATTGATTGTCGTATGTATTAGCGGTGCAAGTCTCAGGTTAAGACCAAATACACCTACCCTGATTGCAGACTCCTATAGACACATAGTCATACTACCAATGGGATTCCAAGGGGGGTCTATCCAGAGCGAAGCTGTTTCCCGTACCATCGGTAAAACACAACCTCATATTACACTTGCATGAGTATCCTATACCCAAATATATGAGAACTATGCCGTTGTCCCTCATAAACGCGCACAAGTGTAATACTAGTCTTTTACGTATTTATCGATGTCCAATCTCGATAATACTCTGACTATGGATATTTAATGATTTATCCTACGTGGACTGATACTGTCTCATATCATTCTCCGTCCAGGAACAAATCATCGGGACCACTCATCATTTATATATCTAGGTGATCTAATCACAAATGATAAGAGTGCAATCTCCTTTGTCACATAGTTAATTTGTACAACAACACCATGATCTGTACAAATAGTGACGCTATGGGTCATAATTGTCCAACAATCTCCCATTTGGCCTATAGCCAGTCACTCGAGTCTCTGACACCCGAACTATGTACGGTTGGCTCAAACTGCTGAGAAAAGCTTTCGTCAGCGGATTTTAATGATTATCGTATGATGCGATTTATTCGATCATCACATCGCCACGATTTATGATCCGAACGGATCAGATGAATAGTCGAAGTATGTATATAGATCATTGATGAGACCATTAATTCTTTAGCCTGTGCTGACGCCTAGCTCAGCTGCTAATAGAACCATATCTAATCTAATTAGATTTGTTATTGACGCAGATGGCTTCTATTGCTGCTTCAGCTGCTGCAATTAACCCGCATTTGTTGTTTATTCGGTAACAGTATCTTGCTTGGAAGATTTCCAGGTCACTGTACCGTTATTCAAACTGTATAGTACCGTTACGACTTTAGTCGTCTTTATCGGTTATAGGAAACTCGCTACAAGTTCTCATTCTCCATAGACTAAGACAGCATCCTTAGTTCTCTAAGATACTAACGAATGTTCTTAACATCAATCCAGTGACTTTCACTCGGATTGGCATGTTTGTGAATCCATATGCTCAAAGCGTATGAGACACCAAGTCTCATACATTTTTCAATGTACGGTTTCTCGGAGAGTATTTCGAAAGCCAACCTTTCGCCGATAGTTATTTTATGGGAATATCATTTCCAAGAAATGACATATTATCATTATTTTATATAAGACAGCCACTGTCAGTGCGCTCCCACTAACCTTCTTATATACACAAGAATCTTTTAGTTTTGAATTAAATCATAGATCATTATGATTACATCAAAACGATAATTCCAAGAACCTAATGCTTGTTTCAATCCAAACATGGATCGAATAACCCGCAAACCTTGTTTGCTACTTACGTCAAAACCGACAAGATGTTGTAAACATCCTCCAAAAGGTTTCCTTTTCAGGAAAGCGATTTTCCCGTAAAGCTGTCATATTTCATAAATGAAACATGCAGCATTAGCAAGCATTATCCAAATGGATTTACCATGGCGACAGGTAAAAGGTTGAATCATAATCAACACAATGTTGATAACTATATCTTTCTGTTAAAAGCCTGGCTTTATACGTTGGTATGTTGCCATCCATGTACGTCTTTCTTGAAGACTTATATAGTACCAATAGGCACAATGCCTTGTGGTACATCAACTAGTATCCAAACTGGTTGATTTACATGGAATCCATTTCGGATTATATGGCACTTTGCCATAATTAGGGAGTTGATACCTTGTATCACTTCCTCATACGTAGTCAGTTGGTATTCCTCAATAAGATAGACATCTTTATGAGGTGAGATCAGAAACCCATACACCAGGTTGTTTTATGACTCTCTCCGACCTACGCGGTTCTTGTGTATTTGAAGATTAATGGTATAGTTTCATCCTCGATGAACTATTTATGTTCCATTAAGATTCAGTGCCTTTGAATAGTATTACTCCGATTTTCATCGAGTTTTACTATCCTCCCACTTACCACTGCATTTCGGTATTCCTCTTAGGAAAACCGCATGGTGAGCAACAATCTAATTGTTCTCTTGTGAGATGTATAAGTACAATACTTATGGTATCCCTAGGATAACTTACATTTAGCACTTATCTAAATTGAGTTTCTTGTTTGGTATCATCCAAACGTATGCCTAGTATACCCAAATCTACAGGAATGAGAAACCGGTTTCTTTCCCGTTCATATCTAATATGTTATCTGTCAAACAAAGATATTTATGGAACCTTATTCAAAATAAGTTCTTGCACTGTTAAGCGTATCCGTTGAAGGAAATGGTAGCTCAGAGCGACTCGTGATTAACCTTATTATGTCTAACAAAATTCGGTTAATCCTGTTCGGACACACCGTCAAACTGACGTGTTCCGAGAGAAGTCCTATTTGAAAGAATATTATACTCTTTCAAGTATACTAGAAACTTATTGCTTAAGTATTTTCCATTACGGTCTTGCCGTGACGGTTTCCACTTTAGCCGATCTGTTGTCTATTTCGTGTCGAAACTTAGAAGTTTCCGATTTGTGTTTCAAAAGAAAACACATAACCATAACGCGATGCCACATCCGTAGAGGTCACGAAATATTCATATCCACATCTAGCCTAGCTAGACATGGGCCCACTTACTTCACTATGAACTATGGCCACAGATCAGTGGTATTTACACTTTACCAAGTAAATAGTGTTTTAGGCACTTTGCCCAATAAACTAGATTCGTAGACTTATTTGAATGAAATCAAATTAGTCCTAGTACCCACTCTTCGAAAGTGTGGATATACGAGTCTTGTTTAATTGTGTCCCAGACAACAATGCCACAATTAGTTTCTTAACTGATCAAATCAGTTTGAGCTTATTTGTTTGTCATGTTATATATTTGAGATATTATTTATATTCAAAATATAAATTCTGTTATTCACATCTAATGTGTTTATCTCAATATCATATTTATATAATGAAACACTTTAGTGTTCTAGAATATAAAGGTTTACCCACAGTGGGTCAAACACTGATATAGAGATAATGTATCTAGTCAAACTAGTTACATTACAACAGTTTCCTAATTTAAGTACTAACCCGAAGGTAGTTCCTAAATTCAGGTATCTACGGTTAAAACAGCGACTTTCGTCCCGTTTCCAATTCGCAGATTTATCTCAATTGAAGTCAGTATCCTGTTCAAAACAGATTCTGAACATCAATATATATATTTTATGTACCACACTAAGTATCTAAAATCTAATTTTAATACTAGCTGTGAACATAATTATGACAATCATTTTTGAAGTCAGAGCCTTGCTTGTCTTCTATTCCTTCTTGGGATATGTCATTTTATCTTCCTAGAAGATTATAATGATTTTACCTCTGCCCTTTTCATATTACAGAAGCCTTTGGCCAAGCCTCGGGTTTCTATAATATTGAAGTATAGTGCGCCTTGCGCTACTTGCCTTATTGCAAACTTTGACTTTATCTCCTTGAGATTAGTCATTAATTCTCTAAGAATTATTTATTGCAATTTTTACTTCTAAAATCTAATTTTAGATTTATGAAAATCCTTCAACTTCAGTATCATACTTTAAGAATCTAATCTTTAGTTCTGATAAAGAAATCAAGGAGTCTTTTCGCGACAAGCTTAATGGATTAAGCGCTAAAGTTGTCATCACATGAATATTCCAAATATCATGCTCTACTGCTTGCTTAACTCCGGGCTTAGGCTTAATATATTTTTATCAAATAAAATAACTTATTATTTTCCAAGACCATCTTGAAATTTATTCCCATTTTGAAAATTAAACCATTTAAATACATTTTCCCCAGGATTATATTTTAAATGTCAATCTTTCAATTTATCTTGATTCTAATAGTCTAACTATTTAATCAACGATTTGTGGTACCTTTTATTATAATGATTATAATAGTCCACAACTATAATCAAATATAATTTAAATCAATTAACCTCAATTACATTTATTACTATAATCAAATTATAAAATCAACTGTAAATTGAAATTAATTAATTCAAATATATTGATTAATATAATCCAATTTATATAATCAACTATAATACAATCCAACTGTTTTATTAAAACAACAATTTAAATATTAGTCCAACTAACATTTAATTTAACGACGAAATAATTTGTGATTGAGCGCGTATGGCAAGTAATTAAATGAATATTGCAAATTCAATTCTTGCCTCCCACTATTTTTCGGCGAGCCTCTAACCCTCTGTCGAGTACTCGGGAAACTGTATTTCCTAGTGGGTTAGGATCCCGTTAAATATCACACAATCTTGACTTTGGCCAACAAATTGTATGATAATTAACTAGGTAGATCTCTAAGATCAATTGGATCCAATCCAATTCCTAGATCCGGTAGGGGGACATCCAAATCCGAAACATATATCTTATATATGCCAATACATCCAATGTATTACCTAACCTTTTTCCTCTGAATCAACTAAGCCTTGGCTTTGGCACAACAAACTTAGTGTTCCCAGTCAAGAGCGACCCATTGACCATGGAAAGCTTCGTAATCAATGTCGATGGACAAGAAGTGGTCTTGACTTTGGCCAATAAATCATAATTTGGACAAGACACCGATATGGAACAAAGCCTTCGTGATTCAAACACATCTTCGACAGACAAAGGCCTTGACTTTGGCCAACAAACCAATTCCGTCTAGGATCTTGAGTGAGAATCACTCAATAGAAGGAAATACGCTTAATATTGAACGAGGGTTTTTCGCGTGCAAATTGGAAACCAATTTATTATCTTTGTTAAGGTCTCATCATCATACACCCTTAAACATGCATTCTAAACACATAATAAAGTGAATATGAAATAAAATAATAATGATATGCGGATGGATACTTTACATTGATCCTAGATCAAATCTCTTTCTTTCTCTCTCCAGCTAGCACTTGTATTACTTCTGCCCGTTACACTACACTTCTAAAGAAACCTCATTTACATTGAGGGGAATAGGTGAGAAGAGAAATACAATGAGAATAGAAGTGATGAGGCTGGACACGCAGGTCCAATTAATAAATCAAATTTATTACACAATTTCTAAAATTGCCCCACCCGACTAATATCCATCTGATATACATTATTCATGCATCACAACCATGTATTCATACAAGCATGTTATCAATCAATCTAATCCAATTAATTAATCTGATAATTAGTGATCATCCAATGTTTAAACAACGATTTGATTTTTGCGCGAGTCAAACTCGTTTTGCGAATAAGTACTCAAAGTAAAAATTCTTGAATTAAATTAAACTACAAAATTAAATCCAATTCAATTTGTAATACTAATTCACTATTTAATTCCAAATTAAATATTACACTTTATTAATGAACCTTTACGACTTAAATTCCAAATTTAATCGCAACGGGTCTCTAAGCCCGATTAACATCTAATGTTTATTTAATTAAAGTCCAATGGGCTTTTAATTAATTTCTTAAGGCCTCGACTTTTGGTCAACTCGGGTCAAACCGATAACCAAGGTCCAATCCTGGAGTTACCCCATAAGCCTTTAATTTAATTTTGGCCCATTAGGCCCAATTAAATAATAAAGGTCCATTAAGTCATAATTGGACTTTATGGATGCGGTTTTGGGCCCAATTGGATCCAACCAAATTGGCCTAAACCTAACTTAGTACAACCAAGCCCAAAAGCCCAATGACAACCTATTAAGCCCCAATTTCCAAAAGAAGGCCAAATTAATTAATTTATAAAATTCCAAATTCCATAATTAATTAACCTAAGTGTAATACACAATTAATTACCGAATTAACATTTCTAAAACATCAATTAACATAATTAATCATGCACTTTAATATCAAATAGTGTCCAACACAATTTATCAAAATCAAACCCATTTTACATGCTACTTTATTCTCGGCAATTAGGGGTTTTTCATTCTTATTTGGTTTCAATCCAATTGAATCCATAATCATTATTTCCCAAACCAATTCAACTCATCCAATGAATCAAAATCAAAAAATACAGTGAATTTCATGTTACTTGAATTCGGCAAGCCTACTTTAATTTGGGGAAAATTGTTCCAAATCAAAATTCAATCCAATTGAACTTCAAATTAACATTACCCACTTGTTTTAAATCATCCAATGATCAAAAAAACAAAAAATCACCAAGAAATTAGGGTTCTTCAATTTTGGCCATGCCCAAAATTTTGGGGAAAAATGGATCCAATCCAATTTCATGAAATTGAACATACACAACTTCAATTCAACCTCATTCAAGCATACTTCATCAAAAAATTAAACCAAATCATGCTTAAATTGAGTTTACCCAATTTTAACCCTAACTTTTTCATGCTTGATCAAAGCTCTGATACCATTGTTGGTTTCTAATTAGGTCCCAAGATCATGAAATCAAGCAAGAAAAAAAATGCATGAATACTTCAAGGAGTAAGGCGGAATACATACTCACATTGAATGGTTTGATGCGAAGAACAAGATGCGTTTTCTGCCTCCATCCAAGCTCGGCAGTGGCTTCCTCAAGTAGTGGGCTGCTCGGTTTCACTGGTTTTTGTCTCCTCCATGATCGGCCATTGATGAACACCATGGAAGCTCCAAGCTCCAAGCTCCAAAAATCGATTCCAAGCTCATGTGTAGGTATCCCTATCACCATAGTATAAACCCATGTGTGTGCTAGTACTCCTTCTTCTTCGACGACCTCAACTAAAGTATATTGATTGTCATATGTATTAGCGGTCCAAGTCTCAGGTTAAGACCAAATACACCTACCCTGATTGCAGACTCCTATAGACACATAATCATACTACCAATGGGATTCCGCGGGGGGTCTATCCAGAGCGAAGCTCTTTCCCGTACCATCGGTAAAACACAACCTCCTATTACACTTGCATGAGTATCCTAAAAAAATATATGAGAACTATGTCGTTGTGCCCTCACAAACGCGCACAGGTGTAATACTAGTCTTTTACGTATTTATCGATGTCCAATCTCGATAATACTCTGACTAGGGATATTTAATGATTTATCCTACGTGGACTGATACTGTCTCATATCATTCTCAGTCCAGGAACTAATCATAGGGACCTCTCATCATTTATATATCTAGGTGATCTATCACAAATGATAAGAGTGCAATCTCCTTTTGTTGGTTTTCTATAAGGTCCCAAGATCAAATCAAGACATGAAATTATGTGTGAACACATCAACGGAGGTAGCGGAATACTCACATTGATCGGTAGAGTCGATTTGGAGACGATTCAAGCCCAAAAACGCACTGCCATGTAAGCCTACTGCATGCAGTCCACTGCCTACAAAAACAGAAAGTTAAGTGAAGAAACGGAGCTCCTAGCTTCGTCGGATGGATCCCGTCTCATGGTCGAACCTCCCTACCACCTTCGCAAGACTTGTAGTGTGCTAGCACTTGATTTCTCACCATGAGAATCACTCTTTGCTTCCCTTTAACTCACGCCCAAAACCAGTTCCAAACCAGTCCATTTTCGTGAGAGGAAGAGAGGAAATGAGAGAGAAGATGTGTAATGTAATAATTTAATTTTTGTTACCAAAAATCAATTTATATTTATGCCATAATTTATTAAATTAATAATAAAATTATGATACATAACATGCAATGGCTTAGAGTATAAAACACTCAATTTCCATGCAATAACATTGAGTGCATTGCACACTATCTACATGCAATGACATTGAGTACAATGTACACAATCTACATGCAAAGCATTAGAATGACATGTGTCATGTGGGCCCCACACGTTTCCAAATGAAAGTGGGCCCACGTGCACTCACGCGTTCGGGTTCGATATTTCCGAAATACCGAGCTTACGTCGCGACGTTAATTCAATCGAATTTAAATAAATAATCGCCCCCGGCGAAATTATTATTTACGTCGCTAACGAATTAATTCTTAATTAACTCGTTTGCCCGAATTAAAATCTAATTTAATTCCGCGTCGAAATCTAATTTCGTCCAATATATCGATTAATTCCGAATTAATCGCTCTCTCTCTCTAGACGATATTTTATCCCGGATAAAACATCTCCGTTATTAATCCTAGATTAATTTTCTCTCTCTTCTATATAATCCCAGATTATTCAAGAGTGCAAGTTGTGCGTCATCGGTGGATTATCGGGAAGCGACCCATGAGATCCCCGGATAATCTGGCAGTAAATACGGTCGTCGGAGTATCCGAATCACGTACGTACCAAGTACTACGTTCTACCGATTTACGAGACAAGGTCGACTCCTAGCAAAGCACCAAGTCTTCCCAAGTTCTCCGGACATATTCATTAAAGAATATCTAGATCTGTATCAAGCGTAGTATACAATTGTATTGTGCATATCAGCCCAGTATCGGATAATCACGTGCTAGGGCTGGGGCTGGATAAGTGTCTGCCCCGTCCGAAACACATATCGGATGTCTGGTAACTAGTCTCTATAATCGGATATTCATGACCTGGCCATAATATCACGATTGGATGCGCATCACTTTAAGAGCACTAATACCGTATCCTGCGTGACATCATCTCCATTACGACTGGAGTGACACTTCCGTCTTGACATCACATCCAATACACTACGATTCTCTGATAAACCCAGAAGAGGTGAACACAGAACCAGTTAAGATCCCCCACCACCAAAACTAAAGTTTACCGATTGTCGTAAGTATTAGCGATGTAAGTCTCAGGTTAAGACTATACACACCTACCTTGATTTCGGCCTCCCATAGACACCTAGTCATAATACCAATGGGATTCCGAAGGGTCTATCCAGAGCGAAGCTGTTTCCCGTACCATCGTTGAAACACGACCTCCTATCGCACTTGCACAAGTATCCAATACTTATATATATGAGAACTATGCCGTTGTGCCCTCACAACGCGCACAAGTGCAATACTAGTCTATTCCGCATTATCGATGTCCAGTCTCGATAATACTACGACTAGGGATATTTAATGATTAAACCTTTGGGGACTGATACTGTCTCATATCATTCTCAGTCCAGGAACTAATCATAGGGACCTCTCTTCATTTATATATCTATGGTGATCTAATCACAAACGATGAGAGTGCAATTTCCTTATTACATAGTTAATTTGCTACAACAACACAATGATCTGTGCAAATAGTGACGCTATGGGTCATATTATCCAACAATCTCCCACTTGGCACGTAGCGAGTCACTCAAGTGTCCTACACTCGAACTATGTACAATTCGCTCAAATTGCTGAGGAAAGGTTTTCGTCAGCGGATTTGCTTAATTATCGTCTGACGCGATTTACACGATCATCACATCGCCACGATGTATGATCCGAACGAATCAGATGATACAGAAGTATATATCTGGATCGTCGATGAGACCTTTAATTCCTTAGCCTATGCTGACGCCTAGCTCAGCTGCTAACAGAACTTTATCTAATCTTATTAGATTTATTTTCGACCCAGATGGTCTTCTATTGCTGCCTCAGCTGCAGCAATGATCCGCATTTGTTGTTTATTCGGCAACAGTTATCTTGCTAGGAAGATTTCCAGCTCACTGTCCCGGTGTTCAAACTTTATAGTACCGCAGTATTTACCGGTTTGGAAACTTGCAGCAGTGATCCCAGTCACTTCAAGTTCTCCATCTCCATAGTTTAAGACAACATCTTTAGTTCTCTAGTTCTCTCAGATACTAACAGATGTTCTTTAATCTTCAATCCAGTGACTGTCACTTGGATTGACCCGATTGTGACTCCATATGCTCGAAGCGTATGAGACACCAATACAAGTACATTTTAAATGTACAATTTCCCAGAGAGTGTTAACAACTCCAAATCTATCCCAGTAGATCTTTATTCCCTGAATAAAGGTTGTTACTCCCCAGAATTCTACGGAGAATTTCTATTGAAAGAATATCTATGAAAGCCAAGCTTTCACCAATTGCTTTATGGGAATTTCACTGTCAGTGCGCTCTCCCACTAACCTCCTTATATACACAAGAATTATTTCGTTTTGAGTCAAATCATAAACCATTATGATTATTTCAAAACGACAGTTCCAAGAACCTTATGCTTGCATCAATCCAAACATGGATCGAATAACCGGTAAACCTTGTTTGTCGGTTATACAAAATCGTCAGGATGTTGAAAGCATCCTCCAAAAGGTTTCCTTTTCAGGAAAGCGATTTTGATCTGCAACTGACACATTTCATAAATGAAATATGCAGTTATCAACAAGCATCTTCAAAATGGATTTACCATGGCAACAGGTAACAGGTTGAACCGTTATTAACATAATGTTGATAACGATACCTTTCCGTCAAAAGCCCTGCTTTGTACGTTGGTATGTTGCCTTCCATGTATGTCTTCCTTGAAGACGTTTAATGTACCATAGGCACAACGCCTTGTGGTACAACAACTAGTATCCAAACATAGTTGTTATACATGGAATCCATTTCGGACTCATGGCACTTTGCCATAACAGGGAGTCGATACCTTGTATCACTTCCTCATAACGTAGTCGGATGGTACACCACCATAAGATTGACATCTTTATGAGGTTAGATCAGAAACCCATACCCTAGGTTGTTTTCTGACTCTATCCGATCTACTAGTTTCTTGTGTATTTGAAGATTAATGGTATAGATTCATCATAGATGAACTGTTTGTGTTCCATTAAGGACTTCGTGCCTTGATCAGTATTACTCCGATTTTCATCGAGTATCACTATCCTCCCACTGACCACTGCATATCGGTATTCCTCTCAGGAAAACCGCATGGTGAGCAACAATTACATTGTTCTCATGTGGGATTTACAAGTACTATATTTAAGGTTTCCCTTAGATAACCTATATTGGCACTTTATCCAATTTGGGTCCTTAGTTTGGTATCATCCAAACGCTATGCCTCGCATACCCAAATTATCAGGAATGAGAAACCTCGTTTCTTCCCTGTTCATATCCTATATGATATCTGTCAAACAGATTTATATGGAACCTTATTCTAAATAAGTTTTGCACTGTTAATACATATCCTGTTGAAGGAAATAGTAGCTCAGAGCGACTCGTGATAAACCTTATTATGTCCAACAAAATTCGGTTTTTGGTTCGGACACACCGTTTAACTAACGTGTCTCGGGAGGAGTCCTCATACGAAAGAATACCGTACTCTTTCATTTACATATGAAACTTACTGCTTAAGTATTTTCCATTACGGTTTCACCGTGGCGGAATAATACTATAGCCGATCTTTGTTTGTCTACTTCGTGTCGAAACTCTAAAGTTTCCGATATGTGTTCTTCAAAAGAAACACATAACCACAACGTGATGTCACATCCGTTAAGGTCACGAAATATTCATGTTCACATCTAGCCAAACTAGATATGGGCCCCATTTACTTCACCATGAATAGGGCTAACAGATCGGTGGCCCTTTTACTATTACCAAGTGATAGTATTTTAGGTATTTTACCTAATAAACTAGATTCGCAGACCTTATTTGAATAGTCAAATCAGTCCTAGTACCCACTCTACAAAAAGTGTGGATATACGAGTCTTGTTTAAAACAACTATTCGTAGACCTTATTTGAATAGTCAAATCAGTCCTAGTACCCACTCTTCAAAAGTGTGGATATACGAGTCTTGTTTAATTGTGTCCCAGACAACAATGCCACAAATAAGTCTCCATTGATCAAATCAATTTGAGCTATTTATTTGTCATTTTATATGTTTGAGATTTTATTTATATTCAAAATATAAATTCTGTATTTATCTCAGTATCATCTTTATATATTAAAACACTTTAGTGTTCTAGAATATAAAGGTTTTATCCGCAATGGATTAAACACTGATATAGAGATAATGACTCTAGTTAAACTAGTTACATTATAACAGTTCCTAATTTAAATACATACCCAAAAGGGTAGTTTCTAAACTTAGGTATCTACGGTCGAAACAGCGACTTTCGTCCCGTTTCCGATTCGTAGAGAAATCTCGGCTTGAAGCCAGTATCCAGCTCACAGCGGATTCTGAACGTCAATACATATATTTTATGTACCACACTAAGTATTTAAAATCCAATTTTAATACTACTAGTGAACATAACTTTGACAAATATTTTAAAGTTAGAGCCTCGCCCTTTCTTTAATTCCTTCGTGTCTTCCATATCCAAATGGTAGTCACTTTGGGATATGTCAATTACCTTTTCAATATTTCACAAACCTTTGGCCAAGCCTTGGGTTTCGGAATATTGAAACGATGTGCACCTTGTGCTACATGCCCTAATTGCAAACTTTGACTTTTCTCCACTAGAATAGTCAATTAATTCTCCAAGAATTATTAATTGCAATTTTAATACTTTTAAATCTAAAGATAGATTTATTGTAAGTATATTAATTAAGCACTAAAGTCATCATCACATAAATCTTCCAAAGACTTTATGCTCTACTATTTGCTTAATTATGGGCTTAGTAATAATAAGTTATTTTATCAAATAAATTAACCTATTGTAAATTCCCAATTGAAAATTAAATCATTTAAAACATTTAATCTAATGATCATATATTTTAAATATTCAACCTTTCAATTCTTTACTTGATTTTAATAGTCCAACTATTTAATCAAATTATTAAGGTACTATTTATTATAATGATTACAATAATCCAATTATTTAATCAACTATAATTTTAATATTGATTACTATAATCCCATTATAAAATCAACTATCATTTAATTCAATTATATTGATTACTATAATCCAATTACAAAATCAACTATATATTGAATGAGTTTGTATATAGTCCAACTATATATATATTTATTAAAACAACATAAAATATTAGTCCGACTAATACTTTTGATTAATATGACGAGAGTAAAATATAAATGAGCGTGTTTAGCGAGTATTCGAACGAATGTTGCAAATTCAATACTTGCCTCCCACTATTTTTCGTCGAGCCTCTAACCCTCTGTGGAGTACTCGGAAACCGTGTTTCCTAGTGGGCTAGGATCCTATTAAATAACACACAACCCTGACTTTGGTCAATAAAAAGCTGTATGCTATTTAACTAGGTAGATCTCACAGATCAATTGGATCTCATCCAATTCCTAGATCCGGTTAGGTGGACATCCAAGTCCGAAACATATGTATAATGTCAATGTATCCAATACATTTTCCTAACCATATCCTCCGAATCATCTAGGCCATGGCTTTGGCCAAAAACAAACCTAATGATTCCAGTTAAGCAGGACCCATTGACGAGGAAAGTTTCGTAATCAATGTCATTGGACAAAAAATGATCTGACTTTGGCCAATAAAAATCACGATTTGGACAAGACACCGATATGCAACAAAACTCTCATGATTCAAGTACATCCTTGATTGACAAAGGTCTTGACTTTGGTCAAAAACAAACCAATGCCAACTTCGGATCTTGAACAAGAATCATTCAATGGAAGGATATTTGCTTAATATAGATTGAGGGATTTTCGCGTGCAAATTGGCTACCAATTTAATTATCTTTGTTAAGGTCTCATCATCATACACCCTTAAACATGCATTCTAAATACATAATAAAGCGAGTATGAAATAAAATAATAATGATATGCGGATGGATACTTAACACATTGATCCTAGATCAAATCTCTCCCTTTCTCACTCAAGCTAGCACTTGTACTACTTCTACCCTTTACACTACACTTCTAAAGAAACCTCATATATATAGAGGGGAATAGGTGAGAAGAGAATACAAAGAGAAAGAAGGTGATAAGGCTGGACACGCAGGTCCAATTTAATAAATCGAATTTATTACAACAATTTCTAAAATGCCCACCCGACTAATATCCATCCGATATACATTATTCATTCAACACAAACCACGTATTCACACACATAAGCATGCTATCAATCAATCTAATCAAATTAATTAATCTGATAATTAAGTGATCATCCAATGTTCAAACAACGATTTGATTTTGTTCGAGTCAAACTCGTTTTTGCGAATAAGTACTCAAAGTACGAATTCATGAATTAATTAAACTACATCATTAAATCTAATTTAACATGTATTTAATACTAATTCATTATTCAATTCAAAATTAAACATTACACTTTATTTAATAAACCTTTTACGATTTAAATTCCAAATCTAATTGTAACGCGTCTCAAAGACCGATTAACGTCCAACGTCAATTCAATTAAAGTCCAATGGGCTTTTGATTGATTTCTTAAGGCGTGGACTTTTGGTCAACTCGGGTCAAACCGATAACAAAGTCCAATCCGGGATTTACCCCATAAGCCCATAAATCAATCTTGGCCCATTAGGCCCAATTGAACATAAAAGGTTCATTAGCCGCAATTGGGCTTTATGGTTAAGGTTTTGGGCCCAATTGGATCCAATCCACTTGGCCTAAACCAAACTTGATAAATCAAGCCCAATAGCCCCAAATGCAACAATTCAAGCCCAAATCCAATTTAAGCCTAAATAATTAAATTACACTAATCCAATTACGCAATTTAATTACCTAAAGTGCATTATATGATTAATCAACTAAATCAACATTTTTAAAACACCAAATTAGTCTTATTAATCATATTCAATTCATTATCACATGTCAAACACACATAATGAAAAATCAAATCCATTTACATGCTTTCATGCTCTCGGCCAAGGAGGGATTTTGTGTCCGATTCGGTTTCGATCCAATCGAACCTACAATCGACATCAAATCACCATCCAATTGATTTTATACACATCCAATGTCACAAAACCAAAATTCAAGACAACATTAGGGCATATCACATTCGGCCAAGGTGGAATTTTTGGGGAAAAATCATCCAATGCTTTTTCATAAAATTGATTCCATGTAACATCATGCTATATACATGTAAGCATTCTTATCATCAAATTCACAGAACATGCTTCAATCAATTTCATCACACCATTCGGCCAACACATGAATTTAGGGTTTATGTTCAATTCAAAGTACAATCAATTGACATTAAATTAACATCATCCTACATGATTTTAACTCATCCAATGAATTAAAATCAACAAAATTCCAATGATTCAAAATCAATTTTGCATTCGGCCAAGGCATTATTTGGGGAAAATAATTCCAAATCATTTTTCATCAAATTAGTCCAACCAAAATGAATTTAAACATGTTATAAGCATACTCAAACAAACAATTCATTCAAATCATGCTCAACAAAATTTACCCAAATTTTAAACCCTACAAATTTCATGCTTGCAACATTAGCTCATGATGCCATTGTTGGTTTTCTATAAGGTCCCAAGATCAAATCAAGACATGAAATTATGTGTGAACACATCAACGGAGGTAGCGGAATACTCACATTGATCGGTAGAGTCGATTTGGAGACGATTCAAGCCCAAAAACGCACTGCCATGTAAGCCTACTGCATGCAGTCCACTGCCTACAAAAACAGAAAGTTAAGTGAAGAAACGGAGCTCCTAGCTTCGTCGGATGGATCCCGTCTCATGGTCGAACCTCCCTACCACCTTCGCAAGACTTGTAGTGTGCTAGCACTTGATTTCTCACCATGAGAATCACTCTTTGCTTCCCTTTAACTCACGCCCAAAACCAGTTCCAAACCAGTCCATTTTCGTGAGAGGAAGAGAGGAAATGAGAGAGAAGATGTGTAATGTAATAATTTAATTTTTGTTACCAAAAATCAATTATATTTATGCCATAATTTATTAAATTAATAATAAAATTATGATACATAACATGCAATGGCTTAGAGTATAAAACACTCAATTTCCATGCAATAACATTGAGTGCATTGCACACTATCTACATGCAATGACATTGAGTACAATGCACACAATCTACATGCAAAGCATTAGAATGACATGTGTCATGTGGGCCCCACACGTTTCCAAATGAAAGTGGGCCCACGTGCACTCACGCGTTCGGGTTCGATATTTCCGAAATACCGAGCTTACGTCGCGACGTTAATTCAATCGAATTTAAATAAATAATCGCCCCCGGCGAAATTATTATTTACGTCGCTAACGAATTAATTCTTAATTAACTCGTTTGCCCGAATTAAAATCTAATTTAATTCCGCGTCGAAATCTAATTTCGTCCAATATATCGATTAATTCCGAATTAATCGCTCTCTCTCTCTAGACGATATTTTATCCCGGATAAAACATCTCCGTTATTAATCCTAGATTAATTTTCTCTCTCTTCTATATAATCCCAGATTATTCAAGAGTGCAAGTTGTGCGTCATCGGTGGATTATCGGGAAGCGACCCATGAGATCCCCGGATAATCTGGCAGTAAATACGGTCGTCGGAGTATCCGAATCACGTACGTACCAAGTACTACGTTCTACCGATTTACGAGACAAGGTCGACTCCTAGCAAAGCACCAAGTCTTCCCAAGTTCTCCGGACATATTCATTAAAGAATATCTAGATCTGTATCAAGCGTAGTATACAATTGTATTGTGCATATCAGCCCAGTATCGGATAATCACGTGCTAGGGCTGGGGCTGGATAAGTGTCTGCCCCGTCCGAAACACATATCGGATGTCTGGTAACTAGTCTCTATAATCGGATATTCATGACCTGGCCATAATATCACGATTGGATGCGCATCACTTTAAGAGCACTAATACCGTATCCTGCGTGACATCATCTCCATTACGACTGGAGTGACACTTCCGTCTTGACATCACATCCAATACACTACGATTCTCTGATAAACCCAGAAGAGGTGAACACAGAACCAGTTAAGATCCCCCACCACCAAAACTAAAGTTTACCGATTGTCGTAAGTATTAGCGATGTAAGTCTCAGGTTAAGACTATACACACCTACCTTGATTTCGGCCTCCCATAGACACCTAGTCATAATACCAATGGGATTCCGAAGGGTCTATCCAGAGCGAAGCTGTTTCCCGTACCATCGTTGAAACACGACCTCCTATCGCACTTGCACAAGTATCCAATACTTATATATATGAGAACTATGCCGTTGTGCCCTCACAACGCGCACAAGTGCAATACTAGTCTATTCCGCATTATCGATGTCCAGTCTCGATAATACTACGACTAGGGATATTTAATGATTAAACCTTTGGGGACTGATACTGTCTCATATCATTCTCAGTCCAGGAACTAATCATAGGGACCTCTCTTCATTTATATATCTATGGTGATCTAATCACAAACGATGAGAGTGCAATTTCCTTATTACATAGTTAATTTGCTACAACAACACAATGATCTGTGCAAATAGTGACGCTATGGGTCATATTATCCAACACCTTTGTCACATAGTTAATTTGTACAACAACACCATGATATGTACAAATAGTGACGCTATGGGTCATAATTGTCCAACAACATTATCTCTATATCGCGTATAACCCGTTACGGGTGTACCTTTATATTCTAGAACACTAAAGTGTTTTATTATATAAAGATGATATTGAGATAAACACATTAGATGTGAATAATAGAATTTATATTTTGAATATAAATAATATCTCAAATATATAACATGGCAAATAAATAGCTCAAAATGATTTGATCAATTAAGAAACTTAAATGTGGCATAGTTGTCAGGGACACTATTAAACAAGAATCGTATATCCACACTTTTGAAGAGTGGGTACTAGGACTGATTTGATTCCATTCAAATAAAGTCTACGAATCTAGCTTATTGGGCAAAGTGCCTATAACACTATTTACTTGGTAAAAGTGTAAATGCCACTGATCTGTTAGCCCTAGTTCATAGTGAAGCAAGTGGGCCCATGTCTAGCTAAGCTAGAGGTGGATATGAATATTTCGTGACCTGTACGGATGTTGCATCGCGTTATGGTTATGTGTTTCTTTTGAAACACAAATCGGAAACTTTCACAGTTTCGACACGAAATAGACAAACAGATCGACTAAAGTATGAAACCGTCACGGTAAGACCGTAAAGGAAAATACTTAAGCAATAAGTTTCTAGTATACTTGAAAGAGTATAGTATTCTTTCAAAGAGGACTCCTCCCGGAACACGTCAGTTTGACGGTGTGTCCGAACATGATTAACTGAATTTTAGACATAATAAGGTTAATCACGAGTCGCTCTGAGCTACCATTTCCTTCAACGGATACGCTTAACAATGCAAGAACTTATTTTGAATAAGGTTCCATAAATATCTGTTTGATAGATAACATATTAGATATGAACGGGAAAGAAACCAGGTTTCTCATTCCTGTAGATTTGGGTATACTAGGCATACATTTGGATGATACCAAACAAGAACCCAAATTAGATAAGTTCTAAATGTAAGTTATCCTAGGGATACCATAAATATTGTACTTATACATCTCACAAGAGAACAATTAGATTGTTGCTCACCATGCGATTTTCCTAAGAGGAATACCGAAATGCTGTGGTAAGTGGGAGGATAGTAAAACTCGATGAAAATCGGAGTAATACTATTCAAAGGCACCGAATCTTAATGGAACATAAATAGTTCATCGAGGATGAAACTATACCATTAATCTTCGAATACACAAGAACCACGTAGGTCGGAGAGAATCAGAAAACAACCTGGGGTATGGGTTTCTGATCTCACCTCATAAAGATGCCTATCTTTTGAGGAATACCAACTGACTATGTATGAGGAAGTGATACAAGGTATCGACTCCCTATTATGTCAAAGTGCCATATAATCCGAAATGGAATCTATGTATATCAACCAGTTTGGATACTAGTTGATGTACCACAAAACATTGTGCCTATTGGTACTATATAAGTCTTCAAGGAAGACGTACATGGATGGAAACATACCAACGTATAAAGCTAGGCTTTTAACGGAAAGGTATCGTTATCAATATTGTGTTGATTACGATTCAACCTTTTACTTGTTGCCACAGTAAATCCATTTGGATAATGCTTGTTAATCGATCCATGTTTGGATTGAAGCAAGCATTAGGTTCTTGGAATTATCGTCTTGATGTAATCATAATGATTTATGATTTAATTCAAAACGAAAATGATTCTTGTGTATATTAGAGGGTTAGTGGGAGTGCACTGACAGTGACTGTCCTATAAAATAATGATAATACGTCATTTCTTGGAAATGATATTCCTATAAAATAACTATCGGTGAAAGCTTGGCTTTCGAAATACTCTCTGAGAAACCGTACATTGAAAAATGTACGCGACCTGGTGTCTCATACGCTTTGAGCATATGGATTCACAAATAGGCCAATCCAAGTGAAAGTCACTGGATTGATGTTAAGAACATCCGTTAGTATCTTAGAGAACTAAGGATGCTGTCTTAGTCTATGGAGAATGAGAACTTGAAGTGACTGGGGTCACTGTAGCAAGTTTCCTATAACCGATAAAAAATGACTTAAAGTCACAAACGGTACTATACAGTTTAAATAACGGTACAATGAGCTGGAAATCTTCCAAGCAAGATACTGTTACCAAATAAACAACAAATGTGGGTTAATTGCAGTAGCTGAGGCAGCAATAGAAGCCATCTGGGTCAATAACAAATCTAATTAGATTAGATATAGTTCTGTTAGCAGCTGAGCTAGGCGTCAGCACAGGCTAAAGAATTAATGGTCTCATCAACGATCCAGATAAATACTTCGATATTCATATGATCCGTTCAGATCATACATCGTGGCGATGTGATGATCGAATAAATCGCATCAGACGATAATCATGAAAATCTGCTGACGAAAGCATTTCTCAGCAATTTGAGCCAACCTACATAGTTCGGGTGTCAGAGACTCGAGTGACTGGCTATAGGCCAAGTGGGAGATTGTTGGACAATTATGACCATAGCGTCACTATTTGTAGAGATCATGGTGTTGTTGTACAAATTAACTATATGACAAAGGAGATTGCACTCTTATCATTTGTGATTAGATCACCTAGATATATAAATGATGAGAGTGTGGGACACAGAAACTGGGCGACGCATGCTGTTCCGAGCTCGCGGCCCGGTTGGGAGTACGGAGTAGCCACATGGGACTAAACCAGAGAATAATGGAGTCGCCACCCGGTGTGAACCGGGAAAATGAGATTTAAGGCCGCACTCACCCCTCGCAAGGGAAGACCTCAAACCGTTGGGTTCGGAATGGTCCCTTACTTATGTCACTTGTAATGAAAGGATTTGTGTGATAATTTAATCAAGCTTAAGTAACACTTATTTCCAAGAGTATCATGCTTCTAAACTCACACATACAAAAATAAAACTTACACCTAAATTTACATATATTTCACATCTGAGATTTCATGCTTGAAAGTACATCAAAGTGGCAACAAACATACGACTTCATTGGCATATTATATTCACGAGCACAAACACACACTAACCACACAAGCACACATGTGAGCACTTTTCCAAGTGGTACATGGAATTGTATCCCAAGTACAGACCGCCCTACCATCCATTCGGAATCGGCTACGGAATTTATGTCTTGGTTTCCATCCGATAAACCACAAGAAATAATACTCAAATGTTATCATGACATAGATATATGAATTGTAATACTTTAAGCCAAGACTGAGGTAAATGATGCAACCAATGGAATAAACATGCTTTTCAATATGATACGTACAAAGATAAGAATAACTATATGGGATTTCATGATACATGCATGAATGGTGTAGCTGGCCTTACGCGCGGGCTGAGACTAATAGGTGGCGTTTAGTGCGCAGTTTCAGACAGTGGATAAGTGACTAAACTTGGCAGTGAGGGGCATAGAACTGGGCAGTGATGAGTGTTGGATTGTGGCAGTTTTTTAAGGGGTAATTGCGCGTTAGGCTTGAGTTGAGACAGGGCTGTGAATGTGTTTGTGGGGGGTGTGGCGTTAGCGTAAGGGCTGAGTGGCTAAGGGGGCTGTTGATTCGCTGCGTTGAGGCAGTATGTAAAGCTGTGATTGTGAACTTGCAGGGTGAGGGTTACGTGTTAATGCAAGAGAGTTGCTTATGGTTTTTTGTGTGGTGCGTGGCTGAAGGAGTGGTTACCGTAAAGGCAGAGGACTTTGTACGTTTGCGTTAAGGGGCTTCAATGTGTGATAGGCTGGGAATATAGGTACACCAATGACAATAGGTCGAGCGAAGACAGGGATAAACGATGCAATCAATAGATGAAAGACACGGCAAATATCGTGGTAAAGGTAGCCTTTTAGGCTTTTCTTCCCAAATGAAGAACCTTTTAATCCAACACAATAAGCCCATGCGCCTTTCGTTACAATGCATACAAAGATAAAGATAACTATATGAAATTTCGTATACCCGATTGAACACATCTTACATTCAACCGAGCATTTATCAACCGGCGTGGAAAAGCATCATGGTAAAGGATTTTAACCCCTCCAAATAGGGGACCTTTAATTCGACTTACTAAGCCCATGCGCTCGATCGCATCATACATACAAAAATAAAGACAATCATATCAAACTTAGTATGTCCGATTGAACATATCTTACATCCAACCGAACACACATCAACCGGCGAGGCAAAGCATCGTGGTAAAGGATTTTAACCCTTGTAAATAGGGGACCTTTAATCCGACTTACTAAGACCATGCGCTCGATCGCATCATACATACAAAAATAAAGACAAGCACATCAAACTTAGTATGCCCGATTGAACATATCTTATATCCAATCGAACACACATCAACTGACGCGGCAAAGCATCGTGGTAAAGGATTTTAACCCCTCCAAATAGGGGACCTTTAATCCGACTTACTAAACCTATGCGCTTGATTGCATTATGCATACAAGGGATAAAGACAATAACATCAAACTTAGTATGCCCGATTGAACATATCTCACATTCAACCAAACACACATCAACCGGCGCGGCATAGCATCGTGGGAAAAGATTTTAACCCTTCCAAAAAGGGGACCTTTAATCCGACTTACTAAGCCCATGCGCTCGATTGTATCATGCATACAAATAACATGCGGAATTCAAATGACGAAAATTAAATAAATCAAAGCAATATAAAACAAAAGAAAGTGTCGTTTACTCAAGCGGTATGTGGAGTTTTATCCCGAGTACAGATCATACTACCGTCCATTCCGAATCGGCTATGAAATTTATGTCCGGGTTTCCATCCGATATACCGCGAGAGTTGACACATCTTTCATTTTATTCAAAAGCCACAACATACAATATCTCATAATCCATGCATATTTATCTACTCAAGTTCCACAACATGCATTTCAACATAAAAATCATGCAAGCAATACTAAATAAATAATACAAATAAAACAGAAAATGAATGTGGAAAATACCCTCAGGTCTAACCTTTTATGTCGACTTTCGAACTCGCGTTTCACGGCCGTCAGAAGGGCTATCCCACCGTAACTTTTCTGGTTCACTGGTTTGCATTTTACCTCGCTGTTTCGCTGTTCAAGCTACTGTTTTGACTCCATTTTACTGCTGTTTCCTCGCGGTTTCGCTGCCATATTATTAGTCACTGTTCCAGGTGTATAGGGGACTGTTTTGGGTGTTTTTTTGTGGGTTTTAAGTGCAGTATTTTTTTGTCACTGGTTTGGGGATTTTAGGGACTCTTTTGAGGGCTAATATTTTCGGTAATAATGTAGTTTTTTTAGGGCAGTTTTCGGTAATATTAGGGCTAAAAGAAGTGCAGTTTTTCAGTAATGCAGGGAGGTTTACGGGGCTGCTGTTTTGGTGATATAGGGAGGCTTATGGGCTGCTATTTTGGCGTGCAAGGGGCTGCTGTATTGGTGTGTTTTTCAGTGATGTGAGGCTGGCTTATGGGGCTGTGTTTTTCGGTCAAGTAGGGGAAGGAGATGAAGAGAAATTTGTTATATTTTTTTGTGTAATATGCGTGAACTTGTAAGGGATCCTCCTTGCTGTTTTTTTTGTTTTTGATTCTTGTCAAAAAAAAACGTGTGTATCCGAGAGGAGGAGAGCCTTGGATGATGGTTGTTTATATAGAGAATGGCTAGGGTTTCACCTTGTCTCACAAGGAAGGGATTTGATTTAGTGTTGAGCAAGGAAAGTCAAAGATTTGATGGAGACAAGATTGGTTTAGATTAGGTATACAATATATTTTATTGGTTAAGATTAGGCATTTAATTTGTTAGATTAGGAAGTCAATATTTTTTATTTTTTATGATTGATTTTAATTAGGCATGACATCTTTTTAATTTAGTATGTGATTTTGTTTAGTTAGGAAGTTAATATATTTGATTTATCTAAATTAGGTATGATTATATATTATGTTTTATTTAATTGGTAAATGGTTTAAATATTTTATTTATTTCAAATACATTATCTAATTAATATTTAATTTAATTTGGGTGTAATTAGGGTGATTGGGCGTGTGGGCCTTGTTGTGGGCGTGTGGGCCTTGTTGTGGGCGTGTGGGCCTTGTTGTTGGCGTGTGGGCCTTTGGTTGGGTGGTTAGTTTGTGTGGGCTAGGTGTGTGGGCTTGCGGGGGTTTTAGGTCAAGGCCAAGGGGCTTGCGGGGATTTTGGGTCGAGGTTAGGTGATTGTGAGTGTTTTGGGTCGGGAATAATTTTTAAAAAGGAAAACCAACAAGTAACCCGAAGCTAAACCAGCGAACTTAATCCGAATATGAGTCAATTCTTGACTCTTTCCTTACGACGTCCGTTTCCCGCTGCTTCCGTGACTTAAAAGGTAGTGCCTCTAACTGAGACTCATCATCGGGTTTCACATGCAAAAATGCAATGCCTACAGTCGCCCCCACTTTGATGGGACTTGTGCAGTGTGTGACTTTGAACAATCCTATCAAAGTTATGCAATGCATTTTCACTTACCTGGCTCGTCTGCTGCCTCGAGCTGAGTTGGTGCTGCAGTGGACCTCGATCCTGGGACGCATCCCACTAACTGCAACTGACAACGGGGGAACCTCGACCCTGGGCACCTCGACCCAATACCGCTGACAATAGGGACCTCGCCCTCAAACTGATGATGTAGTGGGCACCTCGACCCTATGACGCATCCCGGAACTACAACCGACAATAGGGGCACCTCGACCCAACACCGCTGACAATAGGGACATCGCTCTCAAACTGATGATGTAGTGGGCACCTCAACCCTAGGACGCATCCTGGAACTACAACCGACAACAGGGGCAGCTCGACCCTGGGCACCTCGACCCAACACCGCTGACAAAAGTGGGCCTCGCCCATAAGCTGATACTAATATGGGCCTCGCCCCAGACTGATACTGACGTGGGCCTCGCCCCAAACTGATGCTGATGTGGGCCTCGCCCCCAGACTGATACTGATGTGGGCCTCGCCCCGTGGGACTCATCCCCAAAACTGAAACTGTGTTGACGCTGTTTGGCTCATTTCTGCCGCTTTCTCTTTTCTTCGAACCTGCGAACACAAAACAAAAACAAACACGGAAAGAATGCAATGTTACGTGTATGCATGAATGATTTTCCTACTCCATTGGGTTAGGTCTTCTACCAATTCCCTTGGTGACTGCTCGGTCATTTCTCCCTTAGGCAAAGTACTGCTTCAATCTGTCCACGTTGATCGGCTCGGTGAACTCGTTTCCTTCCAAGTCTGATAACCTCACTGCCTCATTTCCCATTACCTTATGCACTATGTAAGGTCCTTCCCAGTTAGGTCTGAATTTTCCTCCCGGATCTGTCGTCGGCGGCCTCGACTGCTTAAGTACCAAATCACCCTTTCTGATCTTGGTGGGACGTACTTTCTTGTTGAATGCCCGGGCTAGTCTCTTCTGGTACAACTGCATGTGATACAAAGACTTCATTCTCCTCTCATCAAGCAGTGCTAATTGATCAAACCTCTGTGCGGCCCATTCTGGTTCCGGTAATTCTGCCTCTGCTAAAACCCTCATAGACTGTATTTCCACTTCCACTGGTAACACTGCTTCCATTCCATAGACCAAAGAGTAAGGTGTGGCCCCTGTTGATGTTCTTACTGATGTTTTGTACCCCCACAAAACATATGGTAGTTTCTCGGCCCAATCTCTGCAGTTCTCTGTCATCTTGGCTAAAATCCTCTTTATAGTCTTGTTGGCTGCCTCAACTGCCCCATTTTCCTGCGGCTTGTATGGTGATGACTTGTGGTGGCCTATCCCGTACCTCTGTAACATTTCCTTCGTCTCTCCTTGAAACTGAACTCTGTTGTCCGTCACTATATGATGCGGCATACCATACCGACAAATGAGGTTCCGAGCTATAAACTTTGCCATCTGTTTTGCTGTAACATTACGGAATGATTCGGTTTCCACCCACTTCGAGAAGTAATCTACTGCCAATACTATGAAGCGATTCCCACTTGATGCATTCGGTCGAATTTCCCCAATCATATCAATCCCCCATGTTGAGAAAGGCCATGGCTCTGACAACCCGTGCAACTCTGTGTGTGGTAAGTGATTCAAATTACCATGTGCTTGACAGTCATGACAGTGCTTTACCATCTTCGCGCAGTCTGTTTCCATGGTTGACCAATAAAATCCTTGTCTCACTATCTTTCGAAACAGATTCAACCCGTTCATGTGCGGACCACATACCTCGGCGTGTATTTCTTCCATTACATGCTGGGCTTCTTCCTTTCTCAAACACTTCAACTGAATACCGTTTGTTTGCCTCTTGTACAGTTCCCCTTTCAAAATCACATACTGGGAAGCTAACTTCTGAATGGCTATTCTATCTTTTCTGCATGCCCCTTCCGGGAGTTCACCATGTTCTAGATACCTCTGAATGTCATAATACCAAGGTTTACCATCGTCGACCTCAACTTCCAGAATTCTTTCTATCTCATAAACAGGTCTGCTCGCTGTTGTCAGTATCAACGGTCTCATCACTAACTTTTCTGGATTTTCCCAAGTTGCTGCAAGTGTAGCCAATGCATCTGCCATCTGATTCTCTTTTCTCAGTAAGTGCTGAAACTTACACTCGGGGATAACCTGTGCCAATTTTCTGAGGTGAAAAAGGTATGGTTTCAACCGTTCTTCTTTCAATTCCCATTCTCCTCGCATCTGCTGGACCACCAACATAGAATCTCCGTAGACTTCCACACTTCCGGCCTTCAAGGCTATCAATGCCGTCAAACCAAAAGCACATGCTTCATACTCGGCCATGTTGTTAGTCACTCTGAATGTCAACCTCTTGGCCAAAGGCAAAGTCTCTCCCTCGGGGGTCACTATCACGATCCCAATTCCGGCTCCCTTGTAATTCACTGCTCCGTCAAAATACATCTTCCATCTCTGGACTGTTATTGCTTGGATCTCTTCATCTGGAAATTCAAACTTATACTGATCCCCATCAACAGGTTGTAATGCCAGAAACTCTGCTACTGCTCGCCCTTTGATCACTTTGGAGGTGAGATACTCAATGTCAAACTCTGTCAGCAATACCAACCATCTGCCCAATTTTCCCACTAGTGAAGGCAACGAATGAAGATATTTCAGAGAATTTTCTTTTGCCACTACTTGGATCTTGTATGACTGGAAATAATGTCGCAACTTTCTGGAAGCCCATACCACGGCAAGACATATCTTCTATACTTCTTGATACTGAGCCTCATTCGGGAGCATCTTCTCACTCAGATAGTAAACTGCATGGTCTACCCCTGTCTCATCTGCCTGTACCATCATTGCCCCCAGTGCTTCTGATTCTATAGCCAAATACAATATCAAAGGTCTGCCCGGTCTCGGAGGTTTTAATACAGGATGCTTTACCAAGTACTCTCTGATTTTGTCGAAGGCTGTTTGACACTGTTCATTCCATCTCATTGGCTGATCTTTTCTCAATAGTTTGAAGATAGGCTCACATACTGATGTCAACTTGGCAATGAACCGACTGATGTACTGAATCTTTCCCAAGAATGCTCTGACTTCTTTTTCTGTCTTCGGTGCAGGCATTTCTGTGATTGCCTTAATCTTTTCGGAGTCTACCTCTATTCTACCCATTCCACTGTATGACCAAGTAATTTCCCTGATGTCACCCCAAACACACATTTCTTGGGATTAAGCCGTAGGTTGTATCTGTCAACTCTCTGAAGGAACCTTTCCAGTGCTTCAATATGCCCAACTCTTGTCTCTGATTTCACCATCATGTCATCCACATACACCTCAATCACTTTGTGCATCAAGTCGTGGAAAAGTGTAGTGGCCATCCGCTGATAAGTAGCCCCCGCATTCTTAAGCCCAAACGGCATAACCTTGTAACAATAAGTACCCCACTCAGTAACAAATTCAGTCTTATATTTGTCTTCCTCAGCCATGAGAACCTGATTGTAACCTGAAAATCCATCTGCAAATGAATACATAGCAGATAAAGCCGCACTATCAACCAGAACATCTATATGCGGCAGAGGAAAATCATCTTTCGGACAAGCCTTGTTGAGATCTCTGTAGTCTACACACATTCTGACCTTCCCGTATTTCTTTGGCACCGGCACTATATTAGCCAACCACTCAGAATACTTTACTACTTCCAGGAACCCCACATCTATCTGTTTCTTAACCTCATCTCTGACTTTCTCAGCCTATTCTGGTCTCATCCGTCGGAGTTTCTGTTTTACTGGCCTCATATTCGGATAAGTTGGTATTGTGTGCTGGACAATGTTTCTGTCTACCCCAGGCATGTCCTCATAGGACCAAGCAAACACTTTGGCATATCTGACCAACACTTCTTCTAGTTTCTCCCTCTCTTCGGAGGTTACTTCACTTGCAATCAGAATTTCCTTGGGGTTCTCAAGTGTACCCAAGTTAAATGCAGTAGTTCTGGCTGAACTGATGTCAAATATGCTTGATTCGTGCAGTGTAAATGGAAATGACTCAGGAAAGTAAGCAAAAAAGATGTCTTTATTATTGGATAATGCAGAAGTACATTCAAACAAATCAGGAAGGTAAATGTCTTCATCATCTATAGACACTTCTTCCTCTGCAACCAGGTTTTCCTCATGCTTTTTGTCCTCTCCCAGAGTCAGGCTGTCCAACTTCATCAGTTCTTCCTCCCAATTCTCTTATTCTTTCTTCACAATTTCTTCAACTATCGGCTTCTTACCCAACATATCCTGGAAGATCTCAAAACCAAGTACCACAATTCCATTAACTTCCACAGGTTCAGGCTCCCCTTGATATCCTGAAGCTTTCACAAAACATTCCATCAGTTTTAGGCCTTTTTTCTTGATCTTTGGCTTTTCTTCATCAGACTTGTACCCCAAACCCTTCCGAGTAGTCTGTCCTTTGAAATCTGGTAATTTTGAACCTTTACTCGGCTCAAACTTCATTTTTTCCATAATCCTAGCCACCCTAGGATCCACCCACTCCTCAAAAGTAGCTGACACCTGAAACCTCGTGAAAGGTTGTATCTCCAAGGCAGCTACGACATTATCTAACTCAGCCCGGATAGTAACAACTTCTCCCTCATACAGGAACTTGATCATCTGATGTAAAGTGGAAGGCACGCCCCCAAGTTTGTAAAACCAAGGCCTTCCCAACAATAGGGCGAAAGTAGCCGGGATGTCCAGTACTGTGAACTCAACCTCATCTTCAATCGGTCCTACCTTGACCATAGCCACAAAGTTACCCTCAACTCCCCTTTTACTGTCATCATAAGCCTTAATAGTCATACTGAAGGGGTCCAAGTTTGTTGCTTTCATACCCAATCTTGCCAGAATTTTCAGCGGGCACACATTGATGGACGAACCGTCATCCACCATCACACATGAAGTTCTATTGCCCCTCACCTCGGCCCTGATAATTAGAGGCCTGTTATGATTTCTCCCCTCTGCTGGGAGTTCATCCTCAGAAAATGATATCTGCAAAGCTTCTTTCTGAACCGACCCAACAAACATTGCAGGGTTGGCATCTTCCTGTACATCAATTTTGCTCAAGGCCTCAACCCTGGCTTGCCTATGCTCCCGAGATGCACATAATAGTTCCCAGATACTCACTTGTGCTCTAGTCTTCCTAAATTGCCTCAGCACTACACCCCCCTCAGTATTTTCTGCAGTCTCAACCACTTCTCTACCATCTGTCAAAACTTCTTTACCCTTACCTGCCATATCATTGTAAAAATGACCACTGCGCGTCATTCCCCTTACTTCTTCCTCGTCACTGCTAGAGAAATCAAGCCAAAAATTTTTCCCCTGCTCAGTCCAGGCAAAAGGCTTGAAGGTGAAAGGATTTTAGGACAAGGTCTTCTGGGAGGCCATAATTGATCATATAGGCTGGTGGTGGTACGACACGGTAATTGGGTAAGGGGTTTCTGTGTGTGTCAGGCTGTTCTGTTTCTAGGTCAGGTATTTTCTTGGAGTCTATCGGGTCTTGGATTTCATGGCGGAGTCGGGCGTAATTGTTAGTGTCATGGCCCTTTTGTTGGTGAAAGTGACAGTAAAGGCTTAGGTTATAATGTGATGGTAGGGGATTGGGTAATGGTTTGGCTTCCAAGGGTTTTAAGAGCCCTTGCCTCTTCAGTTTCTCTAGCACCTTTGACAGGGGTATTCCCAAGTTGGAAAATCTCCGGTTCCAGATAGCGGCAATCTCAGCAGAAACGGGCTTTGTTCCCGATTTTCCCCCAATGGGCCTCCTGTTCAGACCATAGAATTTTCTATTCTCGGCCTCTTCTTCCTCAATATCCATGACAGTTTCCCTCAACTACCGAAAATCTGTAATCATGGAGGTCATCCTCCTCAACTTGCTGTAAATGGAGGGCTTGGTGCCCTTGATAATCATTTTAATCTTATCATTCTCCGAAGGCCTAGTCTGTATTTTCAACAACTGACCTCTCCATCGGTCCACATACTCCTTAAAAATCTCCTCCGATTTTTGCTTGACATTCTCCAGATCACGGAGTGACAAGTCGATCTCTAGGTCAGTGACATACTGCTTCAGGAAGGCATCAGCCAACTCCCTCCAATCTTCATTCACTTTCTTCTCCAAATTGTGGTACCATACCACGGGAGCTCACTCGAGCGACATTCCAAACATCTTCTACACTTGGCGCTGAGACAGGCCAATTGAACTCATGACTGATACAAACTGTCGGAGATGCACCCTTGGATCCCCATTCTCGTTAAACTTAGCCATATCAGGCATCTTGAACTGTGCCGGCAACTGTTCCTCGAAAGTTAGTGTGTAATAATCCAACAAATCCTCATTCTTACCCCCTCATCTTGCGGGTAACTGACTCAACCTGATCCCGAAGTTTCTGTAACTCTGCCTGAGACTCAGATACTCTACTTGCTGCATACTCTGCCATATCATAAAAAGTGGGGATATCATCCCCCAATCTATTCGGAGGTTCCTCTTGCCTCACATCCCCAGAACAAACCCCGGCACGAGACTCAGCTATACCAGCCACAGCAGTAGTCAAAGCTTGCAACTGTTCAGTGACCTTGGCGAGACCGTTCTCTAACTGATCCATACGGGATACCTCATTACCAGATTCACTCATGACTGTTACTGTTCTTTTAATGAGCCTTGTTTTTTCTCTAACCCAAACGGTATCTATGATGTCTTTTTGAGACATATAAGGTGTTAACATGACATATGTATGTATGAGGTGCATGAGATGCATGTAACATATATAACATATTAAATCAACTAAAATTTTCAAACAGATCGGCCCGTTATCATTTTAGAAGCTTTTGGGCTAACTGTCATAGGAGTGAATTTGTCCCAGTTTAAATGGCCCAACGAGTTCACATCTCATGGCAAAGAGCCCAACTAAATCCAAATGGTAATGTTCCGAACACAAGCACAAAGTGGCCTATCAGCACTTAGAAGCCTTTGGCCCAATCGTCATAAAATACGTTCTTGTCCTAGTTTAAATGGCCCAACAAGCCCATATCCCATGAAAAATGGTCCAAATGGATCCAAACGGCGATGTTCCCAAACACAAGCATAAAATAAAGATAATGTAAACATAAAACAATAATTTCTACAGAATGGCCCATCAACATTTCAGAAGTTTTGGGCCCAATGGTCATAAGGTATGAACTCGCCCCAGTTTAAATGGCCCAGCAAGTCCGCATTTCTGACAATGGTCCAACTGCATCCAAATGAGGATGGTCCACAAGCTCATACTCAAGGAAATAATTGTTACTTTAACCATACAATCCCGGTCTATGGGTGGGTTCGCAGGAGTGTAGACAAAGGCTCTCATCGGCGAAGGATGGCCCACAACTAGGTCTCCACAATCAAGGGTTCGAGCAACCAAGTGAGCGCACCTTTTTTTATACACTAAGGTACGTGCCAATGAGCTATGGTGTGCGACTGACTGCAAAATAGATTTCCCGTTGTAGGTTCCCCAGAGGGAAGGTGGAGCGAGGCTCACTTAAATACCCAAGCCTCTTAGGCTCTTATCGCTTGGTGTCAGGAATAAACAACGAGTCCACCAAATTAGTCCATCATAATAGGCTACGAGTAGATGGCTATATAGGTGACTTCACAGCTTTTCCTTCTAGAAAGGTAGTGAATGAAGGAAGACACCAAACCATTACCTAGCCTCAAAATGCCTTTGATTAAACCCCCATTTTATCCACTATAGACACGGTCAATTAAAAAATAAATCCAAACATTACAAGACAATATTTCGGGGCCAATTCTCTATCCCCAGTGGAGTCGCCAGACTGTGGGACATAGAAACTGGGCGACACATGCTGTTCCGAGCTCGCGGCCCGGTTGGGAGTACAGAGTAGCCACGGGGGACTAAACCAGAGAATAATGGAGTCGCCACCCAGTGTTAACCATGAAAATGAGATTTAAGGCCGCACTCACCCCTCGCAAGGGAAGACCTCAAACCGTTGTGTTCAGAATGGTCCCTTACTTATGTCACTTGTAATGAAATGATTTGTGTGATAATTTAATCAAGCTTAAGTAACACTTATTTCCAAGAGTATCATGCTTCTAAACTCACACATACAAAAATAAAACTTACACCTAAATTTACATATATTTCACATCTGAGATTGCATGCTTGAAAGTACATCAAAGTGGCAACAAATATACGACTTCATTGGCATATTGTATTCACGAGCAAAAACACACAATAACCACACAAGCACACATATGAGCACTTTTCCAAGTGGTACGTGGAATTGTATCCCAAGTACAGACCGCACTACCGTCCATTCAGAATCGGCTACGGAATTTATGTCTGGGTTTCCATCCGATATACCACAAGAAATAATACTCAAATGTTATCATGACATAGATATATGAATTGTAATACTTTAAGCCATGACTAAGGTAAATGATGCAACCAATGGAATAAACATGCTTTTCATTATGATACGTACAAAGATAAGAATAACTATCTGGGATTTCATGATACATGCATGAATGGTGTAGCTAGCCTTACGCGCGGGCTGAGACTAATAGGTAGCGTTTAGGGCGCGGTTTCAGGCAGTGGATAAGTGACTAAACTGGGCAGTGATGGGCGTAGAATTGGGTAGTGAGGAGTGTTGGATTGTGGTAGTTTTTTAGGGGGTAATTGCCCGTTAGGCTTGAGTTGAGGCAGGGCTGTGAACGTGTTTGTGGGGGTGTGGCGTTAGCGTAAGGGCTGAGTGGCTAAGGGGGCTGTTGATGCGCTGCGTTGAGGCAGTATGTAAAGCTGTGATTGTGAACGTGCAGGGTGAGGGTTACGTGTTGATGCAAGAGAGTTGCTTATGGTTTTTTGTGTGGTGCGTGGCTGAAGGAGTGGTTAGCATAAAGGCAGGGGACTTTGTGCGTGTGCATTAAGGGGCTTCAAGGTGTGATGGGCTGGGAATATGGGTACACCAATGACAATAGGTCGAGCCAAGATAGGGATAAACGATGCAATCAATATATGAAAGACACGGCAAATATCGTGGTAAAGGTAGCCTTTTAGGCTTTTCTTCCCAAATGGAGAACCTTTTAATCCAACACAATAAGCACATGCGCCTTTCGTTACAATGCATACAAAGATAAAGATAACTATATGAAATTTCGTATACCCGATTGATTACATCTTACATTCAACCGGCGCGGCAAAGCATCATGGTAAAGGATTTTAACCCCTCCAAATAGGGGACCTTTAATCCGACTTACTAAGCCCATGCGCTCGATCATATCATACATACAAAAATAAAGACAATCATATCAAACTTAGTATGTCCGATTGAACATATCTTACATCCAACCGAACAGACATCAACCTGCGTGGCAAAACATCATGGTAAAGGATTTTAACCCCTCCAAATAGGGGACCTTTAATCCGACTTACTAAGCACATGCGCTCGATCGCATCATACATACAAAAATAAAGACAATCACATCAAACTTAGTATGCCCCGATTGAACATATCTTATATCCAACCGAACACACATCAAACGGCGCGGCAAAGCATCGTGGTAAAGGATTTTAACCCCTCCAAATAGGGGACCTTTAATCCGACTTACTAAACCCATGCACTCGATTGCATTATGCATACAAGGGATAAAGACAATAACATCAAACTTAGTATGCCTGATTGAACATATCTCACATTCAACCGAACACACATCAACCGGCGCGGCAAAGGATCGTGGCAAAGGATTTTAACCCCTCCAAATAGGGGACCTTTAATCCGACTTTCTAAGCCCATGCGCTCGATTGTATCATGCATACAAATAACATGCAGAATTCAAATGACGAAAAATAAATAAATCAAAGCAATATAAAACAAAAGAAAGTGTCATTTACTCAAGCGGTACGTGGAGTTTTATCCCGAGTACGGATCATACTACCGTCCATTCGGAATCGGCTATGAAATTTATGTCCGGGTTTCCATCCGCTTTACCGCGAGATTTGACACATCTTTCATTTTATTCCAAAGCCACAACATACAATATCTTATAATCCATGCATATTTATCTACTCAAGGGCCACAACATGCATTTCAACATAACAATCATGCAAGCAATACTCGATAAATAATACAAATAAAACAGAAAACGAATGTGGAAAATACCCCCAGGTCTAACCTTTTATGTCGACTTTCGAACTCGCGTTTCACGGCCGTCGGAAGGGATATCGCACCGCAACTTTTCTGGTTCACTGGTTTGCATTTTACCTCGCTGTTTCACTGCTCAAGCTACTATTTTGACTCTGTTTTGCTGCTGTTTCCTCGCGATTTCACTGCCGTATTATTGGTCACTGTTTCAGGTGTATAGGGGACTATTTTGGGTGTTTTTTTGTGGGTTTAATTGCAGTATTTTTTGTCACTGGTTTGGGGATTTTAGCGACTGTTTTGAGGGCTAATATTTTCGATAATAATGCAGTTTTTTTAGGGCAGTTTTCGGTAATATTAGGGCTAAAAGAAGTGCAGTTTTTTGGTAATGTAGGGAGGTTTACGTGGCTGTTGTTTCGGTGATATAAGGAGGCTTATGGGCTGCTTTTTTGGCTTGCAAGGGGCTGTTGTATTGGTGTGTTTTTCAGTGATGTGAGGGAGGCTTATGGGGCTGTGTTTTTCGGTCAAGTAGGGGAAGGAGATGAAGAGAAATTTGTTATATTTTTTTGTGTAATATGCGTGAACTTGTAAGGGATTCCTTGCTGTTTTTTTTTGCTTGTGATTTCTTGTAAAAAAACGTGTGTATCCGATAGGAGGAGAGCTTTGGGTGGTGGTTGTTTATATAGAGAATGGCTAGGGCTTCACCTTGTCTCACAATGAAGGGATTTGATTTAGTGTTGAGCAAGGAAAGTCAGAGATTTGATGGAGACAAGATTGGTTTAGATTAGGTATACAATATATTTGATTGGTTAGGATTAGGCATTTAATTTTTTAGATTAGGAAGTCAATATTTTTTATTTGTTATGATTGATTTTAATTAGGCATGACATCTTTTTAATTTAGTATGTGATTTTGTTTAGTTAGGAAGATAATATATTTGATTTGTCTAAATTAGGTATGATTATATATTATGTTTTATTTAATTGGTAAATGGTTTAAAAATTTTATTTAATTCAAATACATTATCTAATTAATATTTAATTTAATATTTAATTTAATTTGGGTGTAATTAGGGTGATTGGGCGTGTGGGCCTTGTTGTGGGCGTGTGGGCCTTGTTGTGGGCGTGTGGGCCTTTGGTTGGGTGGTTAGTTTGTGTGGGCTAGATGTGTGGGCTTGCGGGGGTTTTAGGTCAAGGCCAAGGGGCTTGCGGGGATTTTGGGCCGAGATTAGGTGATTGTGAGTGTTTTGGGCCGGGAATAATTTTTAAATTGGAAAACCAACAAGTAACCCGAAGCTAAACCAGCGAACTTAATCCGAATATGAGTCAATTGTTGACTCCTCCCTTCCGACGTCCGTTTCCCACGGCTTCCGCGACTTAAAAGGTAGTGCCTCCAGTTGAGACTCATCATCGGGTTTCACATGCAAAAATGCAATGCCTACAGAGAGGTCCCTATGATTTGTTCCTGGACGGAGAATGATATGAGACAGTATCAGTCCATGAAGGATAAATCATTAAATATCCATAGTCAGAGTATTATCGAGATTGGACATCGATAAATACGTAAAAGACTAGTATTACACTTGTGCGCGTTTGTGAGGACACAACGACATAGTTCTCATATATTTGGGTATAGGATACTCATGCAAGTGTAATAGGAGGTTGTGTTTTTACCGATGGTACAGGAAACAGCTTCGCTCTGGATAGAACCCCGCGGAATCCCATTGGTAGTATGACTATGTGTCTATGAGAGTCTGCAATCAGGGTAGGTGTAATTGGTCTTAACCTGAGACTTGCACCGCCAATGCTTGCGACAATCAATAAACTTTAGTTGAGGTCATCCAGGGCTTTAACTGGTTCTATATACGCTAATGCTGGGTATATTGAGAATCGTAGTGTGTTGGGTGTGATGTCAAGACGGAAGTGTCACTCCAGTCATATGGAGATGATCGTCACGTAGGATACGGAACCCGTTCTCTTAAATGCTCGAGCTATCGGGATATTATGACAAGGTCATGTATATCCGATTATAGAGACTAGTTACCAGACATCCGATATGTGCTTCGTACGCGGCAGACATAATTCCAGCCCCAGGCCTAGCACGTGATTATCTGATACTGGACAGAAATACGCAATACTTCGGTATACTACGCTTGATATAGATCACATATTCCTATAAGGATATTTCTGGAGAATTAGGTAGGCATGGCGCTTTGCTAGAAGCCAACCTTGTCTTGTAAATCGGTATAAACGTAGTACGAGGTACTTACGTGTTCGGATAGTCCGACGACCGTATTTACTGCCAACATATCCGGGGATCTCATGGGTCACTTCCCGAAGATTCATCGATGATGTATGACTCGCACTTTATTAATCTGGGATTAATTATAAGAGAGAAAAAATTAATATGGGATTAATTACAGAGATATTTTATCTGGGATAAAATATTAATTAAAGAGAGAGAACGATTAATTTGGAATTAATCGATAAAATAATATATTCGATATATTATGCGAAATTGGATTTCGACGCGGAATTAAAATTAGATTTTAATTCGGGTGAACGAATTAATTTAGAATTAATTCGTTAGCGATGTGAATAGTGATTTCGCTAGGCATAATCGTTTAATTACGTCGCGACGGAAAATTCGTTAATTTGGAATTAGCGAACCCGAGCCCGGGATTATTTGCGAGCGCATTCGCATTTCTAATTCGAGTGCGGCACGTAAGTCAAATCAATCGTCAAATCACTAGTCACATCAAGCGTCAAATCATTAGTCACTTTGAGTGATGTGACAACTAGTCACTTGATTGATTGATTGATATGAATAGTGATGTGGTAGTTGAAAAAGCATTGATGGCTTTTTGCTTTTGCTTTTGACTTTTTGAAAATTGAAAAGTGGTAAATGGTTTTATTATTTTGGAAATATAAAAACTAAATACACTTTTTCTTTTATCACTCTCTCTCTCAATTATACGGTTTCATGGGAAACCTATTTTTTCCCTCATCTTTTTCTCTTCTCCCTCTCCCGGCTCACTGCCGATTTCTTCCTCAAATTTCTGGTTTGACCGAAAATAAAGGAAGATGAAGAAATGCTAGCACACCTTGGGTTATACATAGGTGATAGGGAAACGAACACTTGAGCTTGGAATCATTTTGGAGCTTGAAGCTTGGAGCTTCCATGGAGTCTCCCATGGCCGAATCTTGGAGGAGCTTCACAGCCCAAAATCGAGCACCACATCCATTCAAAGAGACCAAAACTGAGCTTCATGGTGGAGGCCAAGTGGTTTTGTTCTTTGCATCTCAAACCGTTCAATGTGAGTTTGTATTCCGCCTTATTCCTTTGATGTATTCATGCGAATTTCTTGCTTGATTTCATGATCTTGGGACCTAATTAGAAACCAACAAACCTGTGCTGGGGGGAATTCTGAGAATGTGAGGCGCAAGGAGCCTCCGAATGGGTTGGGGGATGATATCCCCGATTTTGATGACGACATGGCAGAGTATACGACAGTCAGAATGATTGGGTCTCAGGCAGAATTTCAGAAGCTTCGGGATTAGGTTGAAACAGTTACCCACAAAATGAGGGGTAAACATGAAAATTTGTTAGATTATAAGGCAATGACCTTCGAAAAACAGTTGCCAGCTAAGTTCAAGATGCCGGATATGGCTAAATTCAATGGGAATGGGGATCCGAGGTTCCATCTCCGTCAGTATGTTTCAGTTATGAGTTCAGTGGGTTTATCCAAGTGTCAAGTACAGAAAATGTTTGAGATGTCACTTGAGGGAGCGCCGGTAGTTTGGTATCACATCCTTGAGAAGAAGGTTAGGGAAGATTGGAGAGAACTGGCTGATGCTTTTCTGAAGCAATATGTTACAGATCTGGAAATTGATTTGGCACTCCGTGATTTGGAGAAAACTAAGCAGAAGCCGGAGGAAAGATTCAAGGAGTATGTGGATCGCTGGAGTAGCCAGGTTATGAAAATACAAACTCGGCCCTCTGAGAAGGACCAGATTAAAATGATCATCAAGGGCACCAAGCACTCGATTTATGGCAAGCTGAGGAGGATGACCTCCATGATTGCTGATTTTCGACAGTTGAGAGAAACTGTCATGGATATTGAAGAAGAAGAGGCAGAGAAAATAAAGTTTTATGGCCTAAGTAGGAGGCCTATTGGGGGAACAACGGGTACCAAACCTGTTTCTGCGGAGATTCTCAAACTTATGGAGACCCTTGTCTAAAGTGCTGGAGAAATTAAAAAGACAAGGACTTCTAAAACCCTTGGAGACCAAACCACTTCCCAACCCTCCACCACCACATCTCAACCTGAGCCAATACTGTCACTTCCACCAACAGAAAGGCCATGACACTGACAATTGTGCCCGCCTCCGTCATGAAATCCAGGACCTTATACACTTTAAAAAGATACCCGACCCTGAAACAGAACGCCCTAACACACACCAAAATCCCCTACCAAATTACCACTTTGTCCCCCCACCGACCTATATGATAAACTTTGGCCTACCCGAAAGCCTTGTCCTCAAATCCTTTGACCACCAAGCCTATTACCTTGGAATTTGGGATAGTAACAGTTAAGATGAGACATAATGGGGGCAAAATTTTTGGGAAGACTTCTCCAGTAGTGATGAAGAAGAAGTAAGGGCGATGACACGCAGTGGGCGTTTCTATAATGATATGACGGAGAGGGGTAAATGAGTGTTATCAGAGGGTAAGGAAGTGGCTGAGAATACAGAAAATGTCGAGGGAGATGTAGTGCTGCAGCAGTTGTGGAAAACCCGAGCACAAGTGAGTATCTAGGATTTGTTGTGTGCATCTCAGCAGCACAGGCGGGCCATGGTTGAGGCCTTAAGCAATCTAGTGGTGACGGAGGATGTCAACCCCGCAATGTTTGTTGGGTTAGTGCAAAAGGAGGCTTTGTAGGCAATCAATTTTTCTGAGGAAGAACTCTCAGCTGAGGGGAGAAATCATAATAGACCTTTGTTTATCAGAGCTGAAGTGAGGGGTAAAAGGACCTCTTGTGTGATGGTGGATGACGGCTGATCCATTAATGTGTGCCCTTTGAAGATTTTGGCCAAGCTGGGTATAAAGACAACAGATCTGGATCCCTCTAGTATGACTATCAAGGCTTATGATGACAGTAAGCGAGGAGTTGAGGGTATATTTGTAGCAGCGATCAAGGTTGGTCCTATTGAGGTTGAAGTTGAGTTCACAGTGCTGGATATCCCAGCCACTTTTGCCTTGTTGTTGGGAAGGCCTTGGTTTCATAAGTTTGGGGGCGTGCCCTCCACTCTACATCAGATGATTAAGTTCCCATATGGGGGAGAGATTGTCACCATCCGAGCTGAGTTAGACAATGATGTGGCTGCTTTGGAAATACAACCTTTCATGAGGTTCCAAGTGTCGGCAAATTTTGAGGAATGGGTGGATCCTAAGGTAGCTAGGATCAAGGGAAAAATGAAGTTCGAGCCGGGTGAGGGTTCAAAACTGCCAGACTTTAGAGGACAGACTACTCGGAGGGGTTTAGGGTACAAATCTGAAGAGGAAAAGCAGAAGGTAAAAAAGAAAGGGCTGAAATTGATGGATTGCTTTGTAAAGACTTCAGGGTATCAAGGTAAGCCCGAACCAATAGAAGTTAACAAAATTGTGGTGCCTGGTTTTGAGATCTTCCAAGAGATGCTGGGTAAGAAGCCGCTGACCGAAGAAGTTGTGGAGTAAGAGAATTGGGAAGAAGAATTGATGAAGTTAGAAAGCTTGACTCTCGAAGAAGATAAGAAGTCTGAGAAGAACCTGGTTGCAGAGGATGAAGTGTCAGCCGATGATGAAGACATTTATCTTCCTGATTTATTTCACTGTACTCCCGCATTTATTAGAAATAAAGACAATCATTTTGCTTATTTGCCCGAGTCTTTTTCCTCTAACTTGCATGACTTGAGTATATTTGATATCAGCTCCACCAGAACGAATGCATTTAACTTGGGCCCGCCTGAGAACCCCAAGGAAATTCTGATTGCAAGTGAAGTTACCGTTGAAGAGCGGGAGAAATTAGAAGAAATATTGGTCAGATATGCCAAAGTATTTGATTGGTCCTATGAGGACATGCCTGCGGTAGACAGAAGCATTGCCCATCACACAATACTAACATATTCGAATATGAGGCCAGTGAAACAGAAACTTTGACGGATGAGACCTGAGTGGTCGAGAAGGTCAGAGAAGAGGTTAAGAAATAGATAGATGTGGGGTTCCTGGAAGTAGTGAAGTATCCTGAGTGGTTGGCAAATATTGTGCCGGTGCCGAAGAAAGACGGGAAAGTCAGAATGTGTGTGGATTACAGAGATCTCAACAAGGTTTGTCTGAAAGATGATTTTCGCCTACCTCATATTGATGTACTAGTTGATAGTGCAGCTTTATCCGCCAAGTATTCATTTGCAGATGGGTTTTCAGGGTATAATCAGGTTCTTATGGCTGAGAAAGACAAGCACAAAACTACCTTCGTCACAGAGTGAGGTACTTATTGTTACAAGGTAATGCCATTTGGGCTCAAAAATGTAGGAGCTACTTATCAGCGGACGGCCACTATATTTTTCCATGTTCTGATGCACAAAAAGATTGAAGTGTATGTGGATGACATGATGGTGAAATCAAAGACAAGAATCGGGTACATAGAAGCACTGAAGAAGTTCTTTCAGAGGGTCGATAAGTACAACCTGCGGTTGAATCCTAAGAAGTGTGTGTTTGGAGTGACATCTGGAAAATTACTGGGACATACAGTAGGAATGGGAGGGATAGAAGTAGATTCTGAGAAAATCAAGGAAATTACTGAGATACCGGCACCGAAGACAGAGAAAAAAGTTAGAGCATTCCTGGGAAAAATTCAGTATATCAGTCGGTTCATCGCCAAGTTGACATTAGTGTCTGAGCCTATTTTCAAACTGTTGAGAAAGGACCAGCCAGTGAAATGGAATGAGCAGTGTCAGTTAGCCTTCGACAAGATCAGGGAATATTTGGTGAAGCCTTCTGTTTTGAAACCTCCGAGACCGGGCAGACCCTTGTTACTGTATTTGGCTATAGAATTAGAAGCACTGGGGGAAATGATGGTACATGCAGATGAGACCGGGGTAGAGCATGCAGTCTACTATCTCAGTAAGAAGATGCTCCCGTATGAGGCTCGATATCAAGAGGTAGAGAAGATCTGTCTAGCAGTGGTATGGGCTCCAGAAAATTGCGGCATTACTTCCAGTCTTACAGGATCCAGGTAGTGGCAAAAGAAAATCCCTTGAAATATATGCATTCAGTGCCTTCGCTAGTGGGAAAATTGGGCAGATGGTTAGTGTTGCTGATAGAGTTTGACATTGAGTACCTCACTTCCAAAGTGATCAAGGGGCGAGCCATAGCAGAGTTTCTGGCATTGCAACCTATTGAAGGGGATCAGCATAAGTTTGAATTTCCAGATGAAGAGATCCAGGCAATAGCAGTTCAGGGATGGAAAATGTACTTTGACGGAGCAGTGAAATACAAAGGAGCCTGAATTGTGATTGTGATAGTGACCCCGGAAGGAGAAACCTTGCCTTTGGCCAAGAGATTGACATTCAGAGTAACTAACAACATGGCTGAGTATGAATCATGTGATTTTGGGTTGACTGCACTGATAGCCTTGAAGGATGAGAGCATGGAGGTCTACAGAGATTTGATGCTGGTGATCCGACAGATGCAGGGAGAATGGGAATTGAAAGAAGAACGGTTGAAACCTTACCCTTTTCACCTCAGAAAGTTGGCATGGGTTATCCCTGATTGTAAGTTTCAGCACTTGCCGCGAGAAGAGAATCAGATGGCGGATGCTTATCTACACTTGCAGCAACTTGGGAAAATCGAGAGAAGTTAGTAATGAGACCGTTTGTACTGACAACATCAAATAGACCCATTTATGAGATAGAAAGAGTCCTGGAAGTGGAGATCGACGATGGTAAACCTTGGTATCACGACATTCAAAGGTATCTGGAACACGGGGAACTCTCGGAGGGAGCAAGCAGAAAAGATAGATTAGTGTGGGACACAGAAACTTGGCGACGCATGCTGTTCTAGGCTCGCGGCCTAGTTGGGAGTACGGAGTAGCCCACGGGGGACTAAATCGGAGAATAATGGAGTCGCCACCCGGTGTGAACCGGGAGAAAGATTTAAGGCCACACTCACCCCTTGCAAGGGAAGACCTCAAACCATTGGGTTCGGAATGGTCCCTTACTTATGCCACTTGTAATAAAATGATTTGTGCGAAAATTCAACCAAGTCTAAGCAACATTTATTTCCAAGGATAATTTACTCCTAAGTTCGCATGCATAAGTAGAAGGCTCATATCTAAGTCTGCATATAACCTATGTACGGATTTGTATACAACATATTTGCATTTAATCTATGTCCCAATTTGCATACAACGTATTTGCGTATAATCTATGTCCAAATTTACATGTATAGAGATAAATACGGCTAGCATACAATGTCATAAGCATATTACATTCGATCATAGGCATGCCAGTAGATAATAATTGTACAATCAAGCATGAAAGCAAATTGGAATAGCGGCGAACATGCAATAGCACACGGAAATCTCATGAACATACTTCGATCGTATAAAGCAGAAAACAAAGAACAACCTAAACATAATGCAAATTCCAAACGCAAAATAAATAACTAATCATGCTTGAAAATGAACAACTAAATAGGCTAAATCATGCTTGAATACCATCTCATTAACATATCAAACAGATAAACGCATGGATACAAATAATATGATTGATTACAAGATACAAGAGAAATCACCTAAGAAACAATTATGCATGACATGTGATGAAAATAACTCAGTTCAGTGTATGCGCATTCGTGTAGCGTTCGTAAATGCGTTCGAACGGTAAACAGAAGGTTCGCGCTCGTATAATATTTGAGAACGTGTTCGAACGGGACCGGACCTGATGAATGAATAAAATAAATGAAATACGTGCGCGTTCGCGTAGCTTTTGTAAACGCATTCGAATGGTAAACAGAAGGTTTGTGTTCGTATAGCGTTCGTAAACGTGTTCGAACGAACTGAGACAGAAAACATGCATTTTTGCGGCATTCTAAAACGCGTTCGAACAGGGTTACAGCAGTGACCTCAAAAAGGCAGTAAACAACATGACGCATACGTGAACGGATGAATAAATGACACATAATAAATAATAACGGGCTACAAGGCGCGGCAAAACATCGTGGTAAAGGATTTTAACCCCTCGACATATAGGACCTTTAATCCAACTTACTAAGCCCATGCGCTAATAACATGATGCACATAAAAATAAAGACAATGATTTTAGACTTTGTATACTCGATTGAACACATCTTACATTCAACCGAATATACGTCATCCGGCGCGGTGAAGCATCATGGTAAAGGATTTTAACCCCTCGAACGGAGGAACTTTAATCCAACTTACTAAGCCCATGCGCTAATGACATAATGCATATAAAAATAAAGACAACGATATCAGACTTTGTATACCTGATTGAATACATCTTACATTCAACCGAACATACGTCATCCAGTGTGGCGAAGCATCGTGGTAAATGATTTTAACCCCTTGAAATGGAGGACCTTTAATCCAACTTACTAAGCCATGCGCTAATGACATAATGCATATAAAAATAAAGACAACGATATCGGAATTTTTATATACCCGATTAAACACATCTTATATTCAACCAAATATACGTCTTCCGGTGTGGCAAAGCATCGTGGTAAAGGATTTTAACTCCTCGAAATGGAGGACCTTAATCCAACTTACTAAGCCCATGCGGTAATGACATAATACATATAAAAATAAAGACAACGATATCAGACTTTGTATACCCGATTGAACACATCTTACATTCAACCGAATAAACGTCATCCGGCACGGCAAAGCATCATGGTAAAGGATTTTAACCCCTCAAAACGAAGGACCTTTAATCCAACTTAATAAGCCCATACGTTTTATCTCATCATTACAGAAACAAATAACATGCAGAATTTAAATAACGAATAATAAACGAATCAAACAACATAAAACAAAATATGCACCGTTTGCTCAAGTGGTACGTGGAGTTGTATCCCAAGTACAGACCGCACTACCGTCCATTCGGATTCGGCTACGGAATTTATGTCCGGGTTTCCATCCTATATACCACAAGAGGCGACACATTTTCCATTTTATTCAAAGCCACAACATGCATCCATGAACGACTCTCATACAAAATAAATAACTAAAATGATTAAAAGATGAATAAAAATAAATACAAAGGGTGCCCTCAGGTCTAACCTTTTATGTCGACTCTCGGAAGTACCGTACTCGGTCGTTGGAAGGGTGGATGCTCCACAACTCCTCCGGTTCACTGGTTCAACATTTCCCTTCGCTGCTTCGCTGTTCGGGCTGCTGTTTTCCCTCCGTTTCACAACTGTTTTACTACTATTTTGCTGTTGTATTTTTATTCACTGTTTACTGCATTTTTGGCTGCTGTTTGCTGCATTTTTTGGCTGCTGCTTTCTTACTGTTTTAGGTGATATTAGGGTGTAGTTTTTAGTTTCTGTTTTGGGGATTTAGGGGCTGTGATTTTCAGTAGTTTAGGGTTGTATGGGGCTATGATTTTCGGTAGTGTATGGGGATTATATAGGGCTGCTGTTTCGGTGATGTAGGGGCTATATGGGGCTGCTGGTTCGGTGGTATTGAGGGCTGTATGGGGCTACAGTTTCGGTGGATGTAGGGGCTGTATGGGGCTGTGATTTTGTCTCGCCAATAGGCTGTTTAGGGGTGATGTTTCTCGGTGATGGAGGGAGGAGGAGAGAGAAAATTCTTTGTTGCTTTCTTGAGTGTATTAGGTGGGAATGCTAAGGATTTTTTTTCTGTATGTGAGTGAATGAGAGGAGCTCCAAGGGTTGGAATAGTTTTGTTTTTATAGGCAAAGGTAATGGGTGAATCCTTGCTTGACAAGGAAGGGATCTGTGCATTAAAGAGGGATTTGATTTAGTGTTAAACAAGGAAAATCAAAGATTGATTGGGGGACAAAATTTGTTTAAATTAGGAATTTAATATATTTAATTTGTTTTGATTAGGCATATAATTTGTTTAGTTAGGAATATAATATTTTTGATTGATTTTAATTAGGCATGATTTTATTTTAATTTGGTATATGATTTTTAGATTTTATTTAATTTTTCCGTGTTAAATATGTATTTAATTAATTGGGATGTGTTTGGCTTTGGTGGGCTAATTGGGCTTGGGTGTGAGGCTAGCAGCCAAACCAGAAATACTGACACCGTTTGAACATTACACGAACGCCCGTAATCTGCTTGATGTTCGAACGTGGTCACGAACGCAGCACGAACAAAAATAGTGAACTTGTGAAATGAATCTGATGACATGCTTATTCTGAATTTCCCCTTCCGACGTCCGTTTCCCGCGACTTCCGTGACTTAAAAGGTAGTGTCTCCAAATGAGACTCATCATAGGGACTTATATGCAAAAATACAATGCCTACAGTCGCCCCCACTTTGATGGGACTTGTGTAATGTGTAACAGTGACAATCCTATCAAAGTTATGCAATGCATTTTCACTTACCTGGCTTGCCAGCTGCCACCTGACTTGCCTGCTGTCTTGAACTGAGTTGATGATGCAGTGGACCTCGATCCTGGGATGCATCCTAGTAGCTGCAACCGATTACGGGGGCCTCTACCTTGGGACGCATCTTAATACCGCTGACAAAGGTGGTCCTCGACCCTGGGACGCATCCTGAAACTGATGATGCAGTGGACCTCGATCCTGGGACGCATCCCAATAGTTGTAACCGAAAACGGGGGCCTCGACCCTGGACGCATCCCAAAACTGATGATGCAGTGGACCTCGATCCTGTGACGCATCCCAATAGCTGCAATCGACAGCAGGGGCCTCGACCCTGGGACACATCCTAATACCACTGACAAAAGGTGGGCCTCGACCCTTGGACGCATCCCGAAACTGATGATGCAGTGGACCTCGATCCTAGGACGCATCCCAATAGCTACAACCGATAACGGGGGCCTCGACCCTAGGATGCATCCCAATACCGCTGACAAAAGGTGGGCCTCGACCCTGGGACGCATCTCGAAATGGATGATGCAGTGGACCTCGATCTTGGGACGCATCCCAATAACTGCAACTGGTATATGTGTTGACGTGGGCCTCAACCCTGGGACACATCCCCAAGACTGCTGCTAGTATTGATGTGGGCCTCGCCCCCTGGGACGCATCCCAAAACTGCTACTGGTATGTTGATGCTTCTAATCGGCTTGTCTTTGTCGCCTTCTCTTTTCTTCTTCAAAACCTGTGAATACAAAATAAACACAAAACAATGCCAAAAGTGTTTACGTGTATGCATGCATGCATGAGTTTTCTTATCCCGTTGGGTTAGACATTCTGCCAAGTCTTCTCTTTCTTAGGCAAAATATTGCTTCAATCTATCCACGTTGATCGGCTCAGTGAACTCGTTACCTTCCAAGTCTGACAGTTTCACTGCCCCATTTCACATTACTTTCTGCACTATGTAAGGTCCTTCCCAGTTAGGTCTGAACTTTCCTCTCGGATCTGTCGTTGACGGCCTTGACTGCTTAAGTACCAAATCACCCTTTCTGATCTTGGTGGGACGTACCTTCTTGTTGAATGCTCGGGCCAGTCTCTTCTGATATATCTGCATGTGATGCAAGGACTTCATTCTCTTCTCATCCAGCAGTGCAAACTGTCCAAACCTCTGTGCGGCCCATTCTTGTTCAGGTAACTCTGTTTCTACTAATACCCTCATTGGATGTATCTCAACCTCCACTGGCAGTACTGCTTCCATTCCGTAGACGAAAGAGTAAGGTATGGCTCTTGTCGCTGTTCTTACTGATGTTCTGTACCCCTACAAAGCATATGGTAGCTTATCTGCCCAATCTTTGTAGTTTTCTGTCATCTTGGCGAGAATCATCTTTATAGTCTTGTTGGCTGCCTCAACTGCCCCATTCGCCTGCGGCCTGTACGGTGATGACTTATGTTGGCCTATCCGTATTTCTGTAGCATTGCCTTTGTTTCCCCCTGAAATTGAACTCCGTTATCTGTCACCACGTGGTGCGACATACCATACCGAAAAATGAGATTTCGAGCTATAAACTTTGCCATCTGTTTCGCTGTAATATTGCGGAATGACTCGGCTTCCACCCACTTTGAGAAATAATTTATTGCCACTACTATGAAGCGATGCCCATTCGATGCATTCGGTCGAATCTCTCCAATCATATCAATTCCCCATGCTGAGAAAGGCCACGACTCTAATAACCCTTGCAACTCTGTGTGCGGCAAATGATTCAAATTACCATGTGCTTGACAATCATGACAGTGCTTTACCATCTTCGTGCAGTCGGTCTCCATGGTTGACCAGTAAAAACCTTGTCTCACTATCTTGCGGGACAGATTCAATCCGTTCATGTGCGGACCACATACCCCGGCGTGTACTTCTTCCATTACCTGCTGAGCCTCTTCTTTTCTCAAACATTTCAACTGAAAACCATTTGCTTGCCTCTTGTACAGTTCCCCTTTCAAAATCATATATTGGGAAGCTAATATCTGAATGGCTAATCTGTCTTTTCTGCCTGCTCCTTCCGGGAGTTCCCCGTGTTCCAAATACCTTTGAATGTCGTGATACCAAGGTTTACCATCGTCGATCTCCACTACCAGGACTCTTTCTATCTCATAAACAGGTCTATTTGCTGTTGTCAGTACAAACGGTCTCATTACCAACTTCTCTGGATTTTACCAAGTTGCTGCAAGTGTAGTAATGCATCCGCCATCTGATTCTCTTCTCTCGGCAAGTGCTGAAAATTACAATCGGGGATAACTTGTGCCAACTTCCTGAGGTGAAAAAGGTAAGGTTTCAACCGTTATTCTTTCAATTCCCATTCTCCTCGCATCTGCTGGACTACCAACATAAAATCTCCGAAGACTTCCACACTCTCAGCCTTCAAGGCTATCAACGCAGTCAAACCAAAAACACATGCTTCATAACGGCCATGTTGTTAGTTACTCTGAACGTCAACCTCTTGGCCAATTCCGGCTCCCTTACAATTCACTACTCCGTTAAGATACATTTTCCATCTCTGAACAGTTATTGCTTGGATCTCTTCATCTGGAAATTCAAACTTGTACTGATCCCCTTCAATAGGTTGCAATGCCAGAAACTCTGCTACTGTTCGCCCTTTGATCACTTTGGTGGTGAGATACTCAATGTCAAACTCTGTCAGCAATACTAACCATCTGCCTAATTTCCCCACTAGCGAAGACACTGAATGCAGATATTTCAGAGGATTCTCCTTTGCCACTACCTGGATCTTGTAAGATTGGAAGTAATGCCGCAATTTTTTGGATGCCCATACTACTGCCAAACAGATCTTCTTTACTTCTTGATAGCGGGCTTCATACGGAAGCATTTTCTTATTGAGATAGTAGATTGCATGCTCTACCCCGGTGTCATCTGCCTGTACCATCATTTCCCACAGTGCTTATGATTCTATAGCCAAATACAGTACCAAAGGTTTTCCTGGTCTTGGAGGTTTCAATACAAGAGGCTTTACCAAGTATTCTCTTTTTTTGTCGAAAGCTGACTGACACTGCTCATTCCATTTCACTGGCTAGTCCTTTCTCAACAGTCTGAGGATAGGCTCACATACTGACATCAACTTGGCGATGAACCGACTGATATACTGAATCTTCCCAAGGAATGCTCTAACCTCTTTCTCTGTCTTTGGTGCCGGCATCTCAGTAATTGCCTTGATTTTCTCAGAATCTAATTTTATTCCTCCCACTCCCACTGTATGTCCCAACAATTTTCCTGATGTTACCCCAAACACACATTTCTTGGGATTCAGCTGCAAGTTATATTTGTCAACCCTTTGAAGGAACTTCTCCAGTGCTTCTATATGCCCAATTCTTGTTTCTGATTTCACCATCATATCATCCACATAGACTTCAATCTCTTTGTGCATCAAGTCGTGGAATAGTGTAGTGGCCATCCGCTGATAAGTGGCTCCAGCATTCTTGAGCCCAAACGATATTACCTTGTAACAATAAGTACCTCATTCTGTGACGAAGGCAGTTTTGTGCTTGTCTTCCTCAGCCATAAGAACCTGATTATACCTTGAAAACCATCTGCAAATGAATACATGGCAGATAAAGCTGCACTATCAACTAATACATCAATATGAGGTAGAGGAAAATCATCTTTCAGACCAGCCTTGTTGAGATCTCTGTAATCCACACACATTCTGACTTTCCCATCTTTCTTCGGCACTAGCACAACATTTGCTAACCATTCGGGATACTTTACCACTTCCAGGAACCCCATATCTATCTGTTTCTTAACCTCTTCTCTGACCTTCTCGGCCCACTCAGGTCTCATATGTCGAAGTTTCTGTTTCACTGGCTTCATATTCGGATAAGTTGGTATTGTGTGCTGGGCAATGCTTTTGTCTACCCCAGGCATGTCCTCATAGGACCAAGCAAACACTTTGGCATATCTGACCAGTATTTCTTCTAATTTCTCCCGCTCTTCAGTGGTAACTTCATTTGCAATCAGAATTTCCTTAGGATTATCAAGCGTGCCTAAGTTAAATGCATTCGTTCTGGTGGAGCTGATATCAAATATACTCAAGCCATGCAAGTTAGAGGTGTTAGTTTTTATTAAGGTCCCAAGATCAAACAAGCAATGAAAATCGTGCATGAATACACCAAAGAAGATAGCGGAATACTTACATTGGTTGGTTGAGTTGATTTGAAGACCATTGAAGCCAAAAAACGCACTGCCATGGACACCCACTGCATGCAGTCCACTGTCTTCTGTCTTCAGTATTTGAGCTGCGAAAATGAGTTCCTAGATTCGTCGGATGGATCCCGGCTCATGGGTGAACCTCCCTACCACCTTCGCAAGACTTGTAAGTGTGCTAGCACTTGAATTTTCACCATGAAAACCCACTCTAGCTTCCCTAAAACTCACGCCTGAACTGGTTCAAAACCAGTGAGCAAAGCTTCTGTTTTGCGTGCGTGAGAGAAGAGAGAATTTGAGAGAGATAAAAGGTTAACTTCTCTTTTCATTTTTGTTTCTACAAAACGTAAGTGAGAAAGAGAGAAGCAATGATGTATATCATTAACCAAAAATGAATTTTAGATAAAAACTCTTCAATAACCGTGAAAAGCATTTCCCTCCAAAAATTCATCATCATCACACATTGAAAATGGAGACAATGTATCATCCCATAAAGGTGACTAGATACATCCATCATCTATTCGTGTCAAGTGATGAGATATTGCGATGTGATTTGCGGATACCACTCGTTTCAAAATACGAATGTGTCCGCAAACACTTTCGGGCTCGGTTTCGCTAATTCCAAATTAACGCATTTCCGTCGCGACGAGAATTAATTAATTTCGCCTAGCGAAATTACTATTCAGATTGCTAACGAATTAATTCTAAATTAATTCGTTCGCCCGAATTAAAATCTAATTTTAATTCCGCGTCGAAATCTAATTTCGTTTAATATATCGAATATATTAATTTACCGATTAATTCCAAATTAATCGTTATCTCTCTTTAGACGATATCTTATCCTAGATAAAATATCTCCGTAATTAATCCTAGATTAATTTTCTCTCTCTTCTATATAATCCCAGATTATTCAAGAGTGCGAGTTGTGCGTCATCGGTGGATTATCGGGAAGCGACCCATGAGATCTTCGGATACGTTGGCAGTAAATACGGTCGTCGGAGTATCCGAATCACGTACGTACCAAGTACTACGTTCTACCGATTTATGAGACAAGGTCGACTCCTAGCAAAGCACCAAGTCTACCCAATTCTCCGGACATATCCATTTAAGAATATCAAAGATCTGTATCAAGTGTAGTATACTAATGTATTGTATTGCGTATATCGATCCAGTATCGGACGATCACATGTTAGGCCTGGGGCTGGAAATGTGTCTTCCCCGTACGAAACATATATCGGACATCAAGCAACTAGTCTCTGTGAATCGGGCAATCCTGACCTAGTCATATTGTCCCGACGGTTGCAACCTTTTATAGAGCACTAGTTCTGTATCCTGCGCGATCATCAACTCCATATGTCTGAAGTGACACTTCCATCTTGACATCACACCCAGTACACTACGATTCCTGATAAACCCAGAAGAGGTGAACACAGAACCAGTTTAGGTCCCCCAACCACCAAAACCAAAGTTTACCGATTGTCGCAAGTACTAGCGATGCAAGTCTCAGGTTAAGATCATATACACCTACCCTGATGCGGCCTCCCATAGACACGCAGACATACTACCAATGGGATTCCGCGGGGTCTATCCAGAGCGAAGCTGTTTTCCATACCATCGGTGAAACACGACCTCCTATCGCACTTGCATAAGTATCCAATACTTATATATATGAGAACTATGTCGTTGTGCCCTCACAACGCACACAAGTGCAATACTAGCCTATTCCGCATTATCGATGTCCAGTCTCGATAATACTATGGCTAGGGATATTTTGATTAATCCTTCGTGGACTGATACTGTCTCATATCATCTCAATCCAGGAACTAATCATAGGGACCTCTCTTCATTTATATATCTATGGTGATCTAATCACAAATGATGAGAGTGCAATTTCCTTATTACATAGTTAATTTGCTACAACAACACAATGATCTGTGCAAATAGTGATGCTATGGGTCATATTATCCAACAAGAGGAAAAAGACTTGGGCAAATAAGCAAAATGATTGTCTTTATTGCTAATAAATGTGGGAGTACACTCAAATAAATCAGGAAGATAAATGTATTTATCATCGGCAGACACTTCATCCTCCCCAACCAGGTTCTTCTTAGACTTCTTATCCTCTTCGAGAGTCAGGCTCTCCAACTTCATCAATTCTTCTTCCAATTCTCTTACTCCACAGCTTCTTCGGTCAGCGGCTTCTTACCCGACATATCCTGGAAGATCTCAAATTCAGGCACCATAATCCCATTAACTTCTATTGGTTCGGGCTCACCTTGATACCCCGAAGCCTTCACAAAGTATTCCATAAATTTCAGCCCTTTCTTTTTAACCTTCGGCTTTTCCTCATCAGATTTGTACCCCAAACCCCTCCGAGTAGTCTGTCCTCTAAAGTATGGCAGTTTTGAACCCTCACCCGGTTCGAACTTCAATTTTCTCATGATCCTAGCTACCTTACGAATCTGATATGTGTTTCTTTAAAAGAAACACATAACCATAACGCGATGCCACATCCGTAAAGGTCACGAACATTCATATCCACCTCTAGCCTAGCTAGACATGGGCCCACTTGCTACACTATGAACAAGGGCTTACAGATCAGTGGCATTTTCACTTTTACCAAGTAAATAGTGTTTTAGGCACTTTGCCCAATAAACTAGATTCGTAGACTTTATTTAAATGGAATCAAATTAGTCATAGTACCCACTCTTCAAAAGTGCAGATATACGAGTCTTGTTTGATTATGTCCCAGACAACAATGCCACAATTAAGTTTCATCTGATCAAATCAGTTCGAGCTATTTGTTTGTCATGTTGTATATATATGAGATTTATTTATATTCAAAATATAAATTCTGTTACTCACATCTAATGTGTTTATCTCAATATCATCTTTATATAATAAAACACTTTAGTGTTCTAGGATATAAAGGTAAATCCGCAACGGATTATACACTGATAAAGAGATAGTGTTTCTAGTCAAACTAATTACATTATAATAGTTTCTAAATTTAGGTACACACCCGAGGGTAGTTCCTAAAATTAGGTATCTACGGTTAAAACAGCGACAGTCGTCCCGTTTCCAATTCACAGATTAATCTCAACTGAAGTCAGTATCCTGCTCATAGCAGATTATGAACACCAGTATATATTTATGTATCACACTAAGTATTTAAAATCTAATTTTAATACTAGTAGTGAACATAATTATGACAAACATATTTGAAGTCAGAGCCTTGCTCGTCTTCAATTCCTTCATGTCTACTTTGTGCAAACGACAGTCAAGCTTCCGCGATCCCGTTTGCCACATTTAGGCAGACATTTTGGGATATGTCCTTTATCTTCCCAGAAGATAATAATGATTTTGCCTTCGCCCTTTGCAATATTCCAGAAGCCTTTAGCCAAGCCTCGGGTTTCTAGAATATTGAAGTAAGGTGCGCCTTGCGCTACTTGCCCTATTGCAAACTTTGACTTTGTCTCATTGAGAATAGTCATTAACTCTCCAAGATTTATTATTGCAATTGTACTTCTAAAATCTAAATATAGATTTATGAAGATCCTTCAATTTCAATATCATACTTTAAGGATCTAATCCTTAGTTCTGATTAAGAAATTAAGGAGTCTAATTAGCAAGCTTAATGGATTAAGCACTAAAGTTATCATCACATAATCTTCCAAAGATTATGCTCTATTATTTGCTTAACTCCGGGCTTAGGCCTAATATGTTATTTTATCAAATAAAGTAACTATTAGTTTCCTGTACCATCCTGAAATTTATTCCCAATTTGAAAAATTAAACCATTTAAATACATTTTCCCTAGGATTATGTTTTAAATTCTAATCTTTCAATTTTATCTTGATTCTAATAGTCCAACTATTTAATCAACGATTTAGGTACTATTTATTATAATGATTATTATAGTCCAACTATTTAATCAACTATAATTAATTAAATCAAATATATTGATTATTATAATCCAATTATATAATCAACTATAATTGAATAGTTTGAATACAGTCTAACTGTTTATTAAAAAAACATTTAAATATTAGTCCAACTAACATTTAATTTATTTGACGAATGATATTTGTTTGAGCGCGTATGGCAAGTAATTAAACGAATATTGCAAATTCAATTCTTACCTCCCACTATTTTTCGGCGAGCCTCTAACCCTCTGTCGAGTACTCGGGATACCGTGTTTCCTAGTGGGCTAGGATCCCGTTAAATATCCACACAATCTTGACTTTGGCCAACAAATTGTATGATAATTAACTAGGTAGATCTCTAAGATCAATTGGATCCAATCCAATTCCTAGATCCAGTAGGGGGACATCCAAGTCCGAAACATATATCTTATATATGCCAATACATCCAATGTATTGCCTAACCTTTTTCCTCTGAATCAACTAAGCCTTGGCTTTGGCACAACAAACTTAGTGATCCCAGTTAAGCGTGACCCATTGACCATGGAAAGCTTCATAATCAATGTAGATGGACAAGAAGTGGTCTTGACTTTGGCCAACAAACGACAACTTGGACAAGACACCAATATGGAACAAAGCTCTCGTGATTCAAACACATCTTCGATGGACAAAGGAATTGACTTTGGCCAACAAACCAATGCCAGTCTCGGATCTTGAGTAAGAATCACTCAATGGAAGGAAAAACGCTTAATATTATTTGAGGGTTTTTCGCGTGCAAATTGGCAACCAATTTATTATCTTTGTTAAGGTCTCATCATCATACACCCTTAAACATACATTCTAAAAACATAATAAAGCGCGTATAATAAAATAATAATGATATGCAGATGGATACTATACACATTGATCCTAGATCAAATCTCTCTATTTCCTCTCTCCCGCTAGCACAAGTATTACTTCTACCCGTTACACTACACTTCTAAGGAAACCTCATTTACATTGAGGGGAATAGGTGAGAAGAGAAATACAATGAGAAAGGAGGTAATAAGGCTGGACACGCAGGTCCAATTAATAAATTCCAAATTTATTACAACAATTTCTAAAATTGCCCCCCCATCTAATATCCATCTGATATACATTATTCATGCATCGCAACCATGTATTCACACAAGCATGTTATCCATCAATCTAATCAAATTAATTAATCTGATAATTAGTGATCATCCAATGTTCAAATTAAACTACAACATTAAATCCAATTCAATTTCTATTTAATACTAATTCGCTATTTAATTCTAAATTAAATATTACACTTTATTAATAAATATTTACGACTTAAATTCCAAATTCAATCGTTACGGGTCTCAAAGCCCGATTAACGTCCAACGTCAATTTAATTAAAGTCCAATGGGCTTTTAATTAATTTATTTAAGGCGTGGGCTTCAGCAACCAAAGTCAAATCAATTAATTACCTCATAAGCCTAGAAATCAATTTAGGCCCATTAGGCCCAATTAAACTTGAAAGGTCCATTAGTCGCATTTGGGCTTTATGGAGGCGGTTTTGGGCCCAATTGGATCCAACCAATTTAGCCTAAACCTAACTTGGTACAACCAAGCCCTATAAGCCTAATAATAACATTTCAAGCCCAATTTCCAAAATAGGCCCAATTAACTAAATTACAAAAATCCAATTTTACAATTTAATTAATCTAAAATGTATAACATAATTAATTACATAAATCAACATTTCCAAATCATCAATTTACCCAACTAATCATGCTCTTTAACATCAAATAGTGTCCAACACAATTTAATCAAAAATCAAACCCATTCATGCTATTGTAGTCTCGGTATTTTGGGTATTTTTATATCCTATTGGAATTCAATCCAATTAAATCCAATTTAACATTACCCAAATGATTTCAACTCATCCAATGAATCAAATAAAAAAATCACCATGATTTTTATAATTCATTAGTTTCGGCCAAGCCCACTAATTTAGGGAAAATTTGTCCAATTCAAAATTCAATCCAATTAAATCTAAAATCAACTTTACCCAATTGTTTTAAGTCATCCAATGATCAAAAAACAAAAGTACCAAGACATTAGGGCACATCATATTTTCGGCCAAGCCTAAAAAATTGGGGAAAATTGATCCAATCAAAATTTATGAAATTGATCATGCACAACTTCAATTCAACATCATTTAGGCATACTTAATCATCCAATTTCATCAAATCATGCTCAAACAAATTTTACCCAATTTCAACCCTAAATCAATTTCATGCTCAATATTGGCTAAAGATACCATTGTTGGAATTCTCTAAGGTCGCAAGGATCAATTATCAAGCAAGAAACACATGTGAATACACGAAGAAATATGGCGGAAACATACTTACAACGATCGGTTGAGATGCGACGAAGAACACTTCAAGCTCTCCTCCATTGATGGTCTCGGTAGTGGGCTGCTCAACATGTGGACTACACGGCAGTGGGCTGTTGTGCTCCTCCAAGAATCGGCCATGGATGTCTTCAAAGCTCCAATCTCCAAGTGGTGATTCCATGCTCATGTGTTCGATTCCCTATCACCTATGTATTTCCTCTTTTGAGTGCTAGCTCTTGGTGATTTTTGCCACAAAAATCACCATCTCCATCTTCCTTATTCTCTCGGCAGAACTAGAAAATTTAAGAGGGAAAAATGGTCCAAGACCATGTGAGAGAGAGAGCAAAATGGCTCCAAAACGTGAACCAAAATGGGAGAGAGAGAGAGTGAAAAAGTGTTATGATTTTAATTGATTTCCAAAATCAATAACATCTACCAAACATTAAAATATTAATATATGTCAATCAAGCTTTCCAACCACTTCCATCAAGTCACATCATTCAATCAATCAAGTGACAAGTTGTCACATCACTCAAAGTGACTAATGATTTGACGCTTGATGTGACTAGCGATTTGACGCTTGATGTGACTTGCGTGCCATACTCGAATTCGAAATGTGAATGCGCTCGCAAAACACTCGGGCTCGGGTTCGCTAATTCCAAATTAAAGAATTTTCCATTGCGACGTAATTAAATAATTATGCCTAGCAAATTCACTATTCACGTCGCTAACGAATTAATTCTAAATTAACTCGTTCGCCCGAATTAAAATCTAATTTCAATTTCGCGTCGAAATCAATTTCATATAATATATCCAATATAATATTTTATCGATTAATTCCAAATTAATCGTTCTCTCTCTTTCATTAATATTTTATCACAGATAAAATATCTCCGTAATTAATCCCAGATTAATTTCTCTCTCATCTTATTAATCCCAGATTAATAAAGTGCGAGTCAGACATCATCGGTGAATCTTCGGGGAGCGACCCACGAGATCCCCGGATATATTGGTAGTAAATACGGTCGTCGGACTATCCGAACACGTAAGTACCTAGCACTACGTTTATACCGATTTACAAGACAAGGTTGGCTTCTAGCAAGCGCCATGCCTACCCCACTTCTCCAGAAATATCCTATAGGAATATGTGATCTATATCAAGTGTAGTATACCGAGTATTGCGTATTTCTGTCCAGTATCAGATAATCACGTGTTAGGCCTGGGGCTGGAATTGTGTCTGCCCCGTACGAAGCACATATCGGATGTCTGGTAACTAGTCTCTATAATCGGATATACATGACCTTGTCATAATATCCCGATAGCTCGAGCATATAAGAGAACGAATTCCGTATCCTATGTGACCATCCAGAGCGAAGCTGTTTCCCGTACCATCGGTAAAACACAACCTCCTATTACACTTGCATGAGTATCCTATACCCAAATATATGAGAACTATGATGTTATGCCCTCATAACACGCACAAGTGTAATACTAGTCTTTTACGTATTTATCGATGTCCAATCTCGATAATGGCTCTGACTAGGGATATTTAATGATTTATCCTTCATGGACTGATACTGTCTCATATCATTCTCAATACAAGAACAAATCATAAGGACCTCCTATCATTTATACATCTTGGTGATCTAATCACAAATGATAAGAGAGTAATCTCCTTTGTCACATAGTTAATTTGTACAACAACACCATGATCTGTACAAATAGTGACGCTATGGGTCATAATTGTCCAACAGACACTTGGAACCTCATGAAAGGTTGTATTTCCAAAGCAGCCACAACATTGTCTACCTCAGCTCGGATGGTGACAATTTCTCCCCCATACGGGAACTTAATCATCTGATGCGAGTGGAGGGCACGCCCCCAAGCTTATGAAACCAGGCCTTCCCAACAATAAGGCAAAAGTGGCTGGGATATCCAGCACTGTAAAACTCAACTTCATCCTCAATAAGACCAACCTTGACCGCTGCTACAAATGTACCCTTAACTCGTCGCTTACTGTCATCATAAGCCTTGATAGTCATACTAGAGGGATCCAGATCTGTGTCTTTTATACCCAGCTTGGCCAAAATCCTCAATGGGCACACATTAATGGATGAGCCGTATCCACCATCACACAATAGGTCCTTTTTTACCCCTCACTTCAGTCTGCTATGACAACAAAGGTCTATTATGATTTCTCCCCTCAGCTGGGAGTTCTTCCTCAGAAAAAGTGATTGCCTGCAAGGCCTCCTTTTTCACTGACCCATCAAACATTACGGGGTTGGCATCCTCCGTCACCACTATCTTGCTTAAGGCCAACCATTAGCCGCCTGTGCTTCTGAGATGCACACAACAATCCCAGATACTCACTTGTGCTCGGGTTTTCTCAACTGCTGCAGCACTACATCTCCTTCGACATTTTCTGTATTCTCAACAACTTCTCTACCCTCTGATAACACTCATTTACCCTTCTCAGACATATCATTATAGAAACGCCCACTATGTTTCATCCCCCTCACTTCTTCTTCGTCACTACTGGAGAAGTCTTCCCAGAAATTCTGCCCCCATTCTGTCTCATCTTCACTGTTACTATCCCAAATTCCAAGGCAATAGGCTTGGTGGTCAAAGGATTTGAGGACAAGGCTTTCGGGTAGGCCGGATTTTATCATATAGGTCGGTGGGGGGACATAATGTTAATTTGGTAGGGGATTTGGTGTGTGTTGGGAGTCTATTTCAGGGTCGGGTATCTTTTTGGAGTCTATAAGGTCCTAGATTTCATGGAGGAGGCGGGGCACAATTATCAGTGTCGGGGCCTTTCTGTTGAGTGGAAGTGACAGTTTGGCTTAAATTGAGATCTGGTGGTGGAGGGTTGGGAAGTGGTTTGGGTCACCAGGGGTTTCAGAAGTCCTTGTCTTTTTAATTTCTCCAGCACACTTAGACAAGTAGACAAACAGAACCTGGGCGACGTTGTTCTAGGCTCGGGGCCTAGTTGGGAAGTACGAAATAACATGGAGTCGCCACCCGGTGTGAACGGGACAAAGATTTAAGGCCGCACTCACCCCTCGCAAGGAAGACCTCAAACCGTTGGGTTCGAAATGGTCCCTTACTTATGTCACTTGTGATGATATAATTTGTGCAATGAACTAACCAAGTCTACTCAATAATCATGCTCAAGGGTACTTAGATCTAACATGCTTTCATCAAATAAATTCCACGCAAATGTAACACAATGAGCATAATGAATCATTAAGCAACATGTATAAATCAGTTCCTAACACATCATAAACTCATAATATGCATAAGTAACAACCTAAATATGCTTAACAAATAAATAACAACTAAATTATACCCATGCTTTAAATAATAAACGAAAACCTAAAGACCTATACATGCTCAAATACAAATTGGATGAGACGAGATATGTGTATCTTAAGTGTACGTGGCATTGTATCCCGAGTGCAGGACCATACTACCGTCCATTCGGAATTAGCTATGGAATTTATGTCCAGGTTTCCATCTGATATACCATAAAAGGGAACACCATATCCCGCTCATCCAACAATCACATCATGCCTCAAACGACTCTCATGAAATTATATATCAAGATAAATAAACAAAAATAAAGAAGATAAGTAAAAAGGGTGCCCTCAGTTCTACCCTCTTTTTGTCGTCTAAAGAAAGGGCGTTACACGTTCCGTTGGAAGGGAGATTGATCCGATGCTTTCCATTCGTCTACTCAATGTTTTCCATCGTTGTTTTGATGCTTGGGCTGTTGTTTCAAGCCCATTTCACTGCTGTTTCGCTGCTACGTTTCAGGTCACTTCTTGGTGATTAGTGGACTGTTTTGAGTGATTTTGAAGGCTAATGGAGCTGCGGTTTTGAGGGTTTTTTTGGGGGTGTTTATTATGCAGTTTTTTAGTGCAGTTTTAGGGTGTTTTTGGAGCTGTTTGGGGGTTAATGTGCGGCTGAACTAGGCTGGCAGTGGGTTAAAGATGCGGCAATGAAGGCTATATGATGGCTTTAGGCGTGAAAGTCATGGGAAACAGACGTTGGAAGGGTAAAGTTGGAAAATAGAAATTTTGATGGATTTAATCTCATTGTTTGAGCTTCGGTTGCTTGTTGGACTTCCATTTCAAAGCTTATCTTAGGCCCAAAACCCCACAAACCACTTACCAAACCCAAACCAAACCCAAAATACCCAAGCCCACCAAGCCAAGCCAAACCCACGCCCATGAGACACCATTCACGCCCATAGCCTTCCTAAATAGCCAAAATCACATTTAAACACATGCCTAAATCAAGTCAAATCCCTTCCTAATAAAAGAAATCAAATCAAATCCCTACCAAATCAAATCCAATCACCACCCCAAATAAGGAGATCTATTTCTTATGGAGAACCAATTAGGAGATTCTTTCATATTCAAATTAGGAAAGTTTTCTCTCTTTGCCTATAAAAAAAGGCTTCACCCCCCAATCAAAACTACTCAGATACTGCCCAAGCACGTCCCAAGAACTCTCCCAAGCCTCCTTGCACATCCAAGCATCCCATCCAAAACTCCCCCATTGCCGTGAACCTCAAGCCTTCCTCCATCACCATCTATCACCTTCACGCCAACACCTTCACGAAAGCTACCTGCCCACGCATAACCCCTAGCACTCACGCCCATTACCCATTTAGCCATCCACGAACACGTTCATTGCCTCATTAGCCAATCATAGCCGCACTCACCAATTGCCTTCAACAGCACCATACTCCCTACACGCACCTGCCACCTAGCCGCACACAGCCCAGCACCTTCAACAACACGCTCACCACTTCACCTAAAAGCCACAAACCCTCACAGCCCTGCCTCACCTCACGCAAGCCAACACGTTCACAGCTAGCCACTCAGCTACGTACAAACCTCACACAAGCAACTAACCCTCACAGCCCTTCACCCACTCAAATCAAACACAACTAACTGCCACCTTAAATTACCTCCCACTGCCGAATCCAACAACCCTTCAACTACCGCATAACCCTTTACTGTACTGCCTCGTTTTAACCATCTGAAACTATCCAGAAACAGTCCCAAAATAGCCCCTTAAACCCTTAAAACAGTGACAAAAAAAATATAACAAAAACAGTAGCGAAACGGAGTGAACACAGCAGCCCAAACAGTGAAATAGCGAGGAAACACATTGGATTAGTGAACCGGGAAAGTTGTGGAACGTCAACCCTTCCGACGGCCGTGTAACGCGCTTTCGAGAGACGACAAAAGAGGTTAGACCTGAGGGCACCCTTTTATCTATTATTTTTGTTTATTTTGTTTATTTTAAAATATTATGGCATGAGAGTCGTTTGAGGCATGATGTGATTGTTGGATGAGCGGGATGTGTGTTCCCTTTTGTGGTATATCGGATGGAAACCCGAACGTAAATTCCGTAGCCGATTCTGAATGGACGGTATTGCGGTCTACACTCGGGATACAACACCACGTACCACTTAAGATACACATATCTCGTCTCATCCAAATTGTATTTGAGCATGTTGTAGTTCGTAGGTTATTAGTTATATTTAAACCATGATTTAATTAGTTTTGTTATTTAACTTCAAAGCATGATTATGTTATCTTTATGCATGTTATTTTGATTGGTTTATGTTCATGTTTGAATAGTGATTCGTTTATTTGATTTAATGGTTCAATATGCTCATTGTGTGATATCGTGTTTGCCATTCAAAGACTTACTTTCAAGCATGCAAATTTAGAATAGGATTTATTTAGCGAATGCATGTTAGATCTAAATACCCTTGAGCATGAATGTTGAATAGATTCGGTTAATTTATTGAACAAATCATTTCATCACAAGTGACATAAGTAAGGGACATTCCGAACCCAACGGTTTGAGGTCTTCCCTTGCGAGGGGTGAGTGCGGCCTTAAATCTTTGTCCCGGTTCACACCGGGTGGCGACTCCATGTTATTTCATACTCCCAACTAGGCCGCGAGCCTAGAACAGCGTTGTCAAATTCTGTGTCCTACAGTCTGGTGACTCCACAGGGATAGAGAATTGGCCTCGAAATAATGTCTTGTAGTGATTTTAATTTGTGCTTTAAGTTAACTTTGTCTACCGTAGGTTGAAAGGGGTTTAAGCAAATGCACTTTTAAGGCTAGGTAATGGTTTGGTGTCTTCCTTCATTCACTACCTTTCTATAAGGAAAAGCTGGAAGGCACCTAGATAATCATGTACTAGTAGCCTACCGTGATGGACTAATTTGGAGGACTCGTTGTTTACTCCTGACACCAAGCGATAAGAGCCTAAGGGGCTTGGGTACTTAAGAGAGCCTCACTCCACCCTCCCTCTGGGGAATCTACAACGGGAAATCCATTTGACAGTCAATCACACACCATAACTCGTTGGCACGTACCTTTGGGTATAAAAAAGGTGCGCTCACTTGGTCGCTCAGACCCTTGAGTGGGGAGACCTAGTTGTGGGCAATCCTTCATCGACTGGAGCTTTTGTCTATACCCCTGTAAACCCGCGTAAGAACTATAGTTGTAGGATCAGTAGAGACTATTCCTTTATGTTTTGGACCATTGTCATTTGGATTCAGTTGGACTTGTTGTCATGAGGTATGGGCTTGTTGGGCCATTTAAACTGGGATGAGTCTGTGCTTTATGGCAATCGGTCCAAAAGTTTCTAAAATGATGATGGGCCAACTAGTGTAAAATTCTTATGACATATATATTCCATACATCGCACACATATCATGCATCTCATGCATTCATGCATCATGTTAACCCTCTGTGTCTTAAAAGAGCCATCATAGATATCCGTTGGGTAAGGAAAAAAAAGACTTGTCAAATAAGAGTTTAGCAAACATGGATATCGTGGAAAAGGAAACCGAGGAATAGAGAACTTTACTGCAAGGATAGAAAGACCATGGTGGGCCCAAAAAAAAACAGAAAAAGAAAAAAAAAGAAAAAAAAGAAGGAAAAAAAAAAAGAAGAAAAAAAAAATTAAAAAAAATTGTTGTTTGTTTTTAGTCTTTGATAGTTAGACATAAGTCCAATGATGAAATCGTTTGCTTTAGGGTGAAATCTTAGAAACGATAAACGCTTGATATGCTTTTATCTGATACTTTGAGTGATTGATCTATGTTAGACTCGTAAACATTTCACTATAGGTTCTTAGCGGTGAAAACCTGAGTAGTTAGCAAAGTGACTAGTTGAAGAAATTGTAGGTCGATGAATGACCGTTCGTCTAAATGTCTATCCTGATTTACTTGTGTTATGATGTGTGGTATGGTTGAAAATAAAAGAAAAGACGCTAAAGAAAAGAATTGTACCGCCTATAACCGATAAGCGTGAAGCTACCCATGGGCGAGTATTAGGACCACTATGAGGAGAAATGTTACCTTAAAGGGTAGGTGTGTTGAAAAAAAAAAGGAAAAAAAAAAAAAAGAAGTTCAAAATGAAAAAAAAAAAAAAAAAAGACAAAAAAGAAAGAAAACCATACCACATTGAGCACGAAAAAGCAATTGCGGAGTATAACTGAGACATCTAGGTTGGTTTGACCCATCGATCCCGATTTTTGAAATGAAATCATTGAGTTGGCCCTTAGGAATTAAGCTGTGAAAGAACTTTTGCACACACACACCTTGAGTCTGGCTTAGATCATTTATTCAAAGACTTAGATTTGAGTCGCATTGAGTGTTTTGAAGGTTCTCTGGTTTCATTACAGAGCATTCTTTGAGGACAATGATATGTATAACTATTGTGACTATTTCGTAGAGTGTGATATAGCATGATGATATGGAAGGCCCCACCATATGGTTCATCTTGACCAAATACAAACAGCGGAGAGCAGAAAGCTAAACCAAGACTGGGGGCGACCAGTCTACCACATCGCGAATCCGGGACATAACAAGATATTGAGTCATAAAACCAGAGAGAAGACTGAGCAATCACCTGAAGAACTGGCGGAAGACCTAACCCAACGGAATAGGAAATTCATTCATGCATGCATGCATACACGTAACGTATTTTGCATTCTTTTTGTGTTTTTTTGGTTTTGTATTCACATGTTTCAAAGAAGAAAAATAGAAAGCGGCAAAGACAAGCCAACCAGAATCAGCAACATATGAGTAGTAGTTTTGGGGATGAGTCCCAGGGCCGAGGCCCACATCAGTATCACTCTGGGGTGAGGCCCATATCAGTATCAGTATGGGGGCGAGGCCCATGTTAGTTTCAGTCCGGAGGCGAGGCCCACATCTGTATCAGTTCAGGGTCGAGAGCCCACTACATCATCACTTTTAGGATGTGACTCAGGGTCGAGGGCCCACACATCTGTTGCAATTCCGGGATGTAACCCAGGGTCGAGGGCCTACTACATCATCATCAGAATTAGTCTTGTCGGGTATGGCAATCTGAGAGCGAGGCCCACATTTGCTTCAGTAGCAGTCTTGCCAGGTATGGCAATCTGGGGGCGAGACCCACATCATTATCAGTATCAGTAAAGCCGGGTATGGCAATCTAGGGGTGAGGCCCACGTCATTATCAGTATCAGTAAAGCCGGGTATGGCAATCTGGGGGCGAGGCCCACTTTAGCATCAGTAGCAGACTTGCCGGGTATGGAAATCCGGGGGCAAGGCCCACATTAGCATCCGTAGCAGACTTGACGGGAATGGCATTTTGGAGGCGAGGCCCACATTAATTCAGCATCAGTTCTGCCGGGTATGGCATTCTGGGGGCGGGGCCCACATTAGTTCAGTATCAGTTTTGTCGGGCATGGCATTCTGGGGGCGAGGCCCACATTGTTTAAGATAAGTTTTTGTCGGGTATGGCAATCTAGGGGCGAGGCCCACATTAACATCAGTAGCAGACTTTCCGGGTATGGAAATTCGGGGCAAGGCGCACATTAGCATCCGTAGCAGACTTGATGGGAATGTCATTTTGGAGGCGAGGCCCACAATAATTCAGCATCAGTTCTGCCGGGTATGGCATTCTGGGTACGGGGCCCACATTAGTTCAGTATCAGTTCTGTCGGGCATGGCATTCTGGGGGTGAGGCCCATATTGTTTCAGATAAGTTTTTGTCGGGTATGGCAGTCTGGGGGCGAGGCGCACATTGGTTTAGATCGGTTCCTGCCGGGTATGGCATTCTCGGGGCGAGGCCGCATCATCATCAGAACAGTTCAGCCAGGTACGACACTTCTGGTATGGAGATATCAGATCATCCAGGTACGACACTCTGGGTATGGAGATATCAGATCAGCCAGGTACGGTACTCCGGGTATGGAGATATCACTCTGCAACACCCTAGGTACGGGGTTAGCATCAGACATTTGTGGCTCTCAAGGTACGGAGACGTCACCGCGACATCCTAGGTATGGGAATAGCGTTCAGATTACTGTGACACCCTAGGTACGGGTTAGCATCAGACATTTGTGGCTCTCTAGGTACGGAGACGTCACCGTGACTCCCTAGGTATGGGGTTAGCATTCAGACATTTGTGGCTCTCTAGGTACGGAGACGTCACCGCGACACCCTAGGTACGGGGTTAGCACTCAAACATTTATGGCACTCTAGGTATGGAGGCGTCACCGCGACACCCTAGGTACGGGGTTAGCATTCAGACATTTGTGGCTCTCTAGGTACGGAGACGTCACCGCGACACCCTAGGTACAGGGTTAGCACTCAGACATTTATGGCTCTCTAGGTACGGAGACGTCACCACGACACCCTAGGTACGGGGTTAGCATTCAGACATTTGTGGCAGTCTAGGTACAGAGGCGTCACCGCGATACCCTAGGTATGGGGTTAGCACTCAGACATTTATGGCTCTCTAGGTACGGAGACGTCACCGCAACACCCTAGGTACGGGGTTAGCATTCAGACCACATTGACGCCCTAGGTACGGGGTTAGCATGCCAGGTACGGCATGTGGACTATTCAGACATTTGTGGCTCTCTAGGTACAGAGACGTCACTGCGACACCCTAGGTACGGGGTGAGCATTCAGACCACAGCGACGCCTTAGGTACGGGGTTAGCACGCCAGGTACGGCATGTGGACTATTTAGACATTTGTGGCTCTCTAGGTACGGAGACGTCACTGCGACACCCTAGGTACGGGGTTAGCATTCAGACCACAGTGACGCCCTAGGTACGTGGTTAGCACGCCAGGTACGGCATGTGGACTATTCAGACATTTGTGGCTCTCTAGGTACGGAGAAGTCACTGCGACACCCTAGGGACGAGGTTAGCATCCAGACAACCAACATCATCACTGCGGCACTCTAGGTACGGAGACGTAACCGCGACGCCCTAGGTACGGGGTTAGCATTATCAACTCAGCACAACAGGCAGACCAGGTGACAGCTGGCGAGCCAGGTAAGTAAAAATGCATTGAACGTACTTTGATAGGATTGTCATTGTCACACACTGCATAAGTCCCATCAAAGTGGGGGCGACTGTAGGCATTGTATTTTTACACATTTGCCCAATGATGAGTCTCGTATGGAGGCAACTACTTCTTTAGTCATGAAAGTCGTGGGAAACGGACGTTGGAAGGGTAAAGTTGGAAAATAGAATTTTTGATGGATTTAATCTAGTTGTTTGAGCTTCGGTTGCTTGTTGGACTTCCGTTTCAAAGCTTATCTTAGGCCCAAAACCCCACAAACCACTTACCAAACCCAAACCAAACCCAAAATACCCAAGCCCACCAAGCCAAGCCAAACCCACGCCCATGAGACACCATTCACGCCCATAGCCTTCCTAAATAGCCAAAATCACATTTAAACACATGCCTAAATCAAGTCAAATCCCTTCCTAATTAAAAGAAATCAAATCAAATCCCTACCAAATCAAATCCAATCACCACCCCACATAAGGAGATCTATTCCTTATGGAGAACCAATTAGGAGATTCTTTCCTATTCAAATTAGGAAAATTCTCTCTCTTTGCCTATAAAAAGAGGCCTTCACCCCCCATTCAAAACCTAGCTCAGATACTTCCCCAAGCACGTCCCAAGTACTCTCCCAAGCCTCCTTGCACGCCAAGCATCCCATCCAAAACTCCCTCATTGTCGTGAACCTTAAGCCTTCCTCCATCACCATCTATCACCTTCACGCCAACACCTTCACGAAAGCTACCTGCCCACGCATAACCCCTAGCACTCACGCCCATTACCCATTTAGCCATCCACGAACACGTTCACTGCCCCATTAGCCAATCACAGCCGCACTCACCAATTTCCTTCAACAGCACCATACTCCTTACACGCACCTGCCACCTAGCCGCACACAGCCCAGCACCTTCAACAACACGCTCACCGTTTCACCTAAAAGCCACAAGCCCTCACAGCCCTGCCTTACCTCACGTAAGCCAACACGTTCATAGCTAGCCACTCAGCCACATACAAACCTCACGCAAGCAACTAACCCTCACAGCCCTTCACCCACTCAAATCAAACACAACTAACTACCCCATTAAACTGCCAAAAACTGCCGCCATAAATTGCCTCCCACTGCCGAATCCAACAACCCTTCAACTGCCGCATAACCCTTCACTGTACTGCCCCGTTTTAACAATCTGAAACTATCCAGAAACAGTCCCAAAACAGCCCCTTAAACCCTTAAAACAGTGACAAAAAAAATGTAACAAAAACAGTAGCGAAACGGAGTGAACACAGCAGCCCAAATAGTGAAACAGCGAGGAAACACATTGGATTAGTGAACCAGGAAAGTTGTGGAACGTCAACCCTTCCGACGGCCGTGTAACGCGCTTTCGAAAGACGACAAAAGAGGTTAGACCTGAGGGCACCCTTTTATTTATTATCTTTTGTTTATTTTGTTTATTTTAAAATATTATTGCATGAGAGTCGTTTGAGGCATGATGTGATTGTTGGATGAGAGAGATGTGTGTTCCCTTTTGTGGTATATCGGATGGAAACCCGGACGTAAATTCCGTAGCCGATTTCGAATGGACGGTATTGCGGTCTGCACTCGGGATACAACGCCACGTACCACTTAAGATACACATATCTCGTCTTATCCAAATTTGTATTTGAGCATGTTGTAGTTCGTAGGTTATTTAGTTATTATTTAAAGCATGATTTAATTTAGTTTTGTTATTTAACTTCAAAGCATGATTATGTTATCTTTATGCATGTTATTTTGATTGGTTTATGTTCATGTTTGAATAGTGATTCATTTATTTTGATTTAATGGTTCAATATACTCATTGTGTGATATCGTGTTTGCCATTCAAAGACTTACTTTCAAGCATGCAAATTTAGAATAGGATTTATTTAGTGAATGCATGTTAGATCTAAATACCCTTGAGCATGAATGTTGAATAGATTCGGTTAATTTATTGCACAAATCATATCCTCACAAGTGACATAAGTAAAGGACCATTCCGAACCCAACGGTTTGAGGTCTTCCCTTGCGAGGGGTGAGTGCGGCCTTAAATCTTTGTCCCGGTTCACACCGGGTGGCGACTCCATGTTATTTCGTACTCCCAACTAGGCCGTGAGCCTTCCCTAAGTTGGAGAATCTCCAATTCCGGATGGCAGCAATGTCCGCAGAAACAGGTTTGGTACCTGATGTTCCCCCAATAGGCCTCATACTTATGCCATAAAACTTCTTGTTCTCTGCTTCTTCTTCTTCATTATCCATAACTGTTTCCCTCAACTATCGGAAGTCATTGATCATGGAGGTCATCCTCCTCAGTTTCCCATAGATGGAGGGCTTGGTGCCCTTTATAATCATCTTAATTTGGTCCTTCTCTGAGGGCCGAGTCTACATCTTCAGAAGCTGGCTTCTCCAGTGGTCTAGATACTCCTTGAAGCTTTCCTCCGGCTTCTGCTTAGTGTTTTCCAAATCTCGGAGTGACAAATCAATTTCCAGATCTGTAACATATTGCTTCAGAAAAGCATAAGCTAGTTCCCTCCAATCTTCCCTAATCTTCTTCTCAAGGCTGTGATACCAAACTACCGGCGATCCCTCAAGTGACATCCCAAACATTTTCTTCACTTGACGCTTTGATAAACCCACTGAACTCATAATTGAAACTTACTGACGGAGATGGACCATCGGATCCCCATTCCCGTTGAACTTAGCCATATCCGGCTTCTTGAACTGAGCTGGCAACCGTTCATCGAAGGTCATTGCCTCATAATCTAACAACTCTTCATGTTTACCCCTCATTTTACGGGTAACTATTTCAACCTGATCCCGAGGCTTCTGAAATTCTGCCTGAGACACAATCATTATGCATGTTGCATACTCTGCCATGTCGTCATCAAAAGCGGGGATATCATCCCCCAACCCATTCAGAGGCTCATCGCGCCTCACATTCTCAGAATTCCCCCCAGCACGGGGTGCAACCATACCAGCCACAGCAGTAGTCAAGGCTTGCAACTGTTCAGTAATTTTGGGGAGACCATTTTCCAACTGATCTATTCGGGATACCACTTTATCGGATGTACTCATATCTGTTACCGATCTTTTAGTGAGTTTTCCCTCTTTCCTAACCCAACAGGAATCTATGATGTCTTTTATAGACATAGAGGGTGTTAACAGGATATATGTATGCATGAGATGAATGAGATGCATGCGATATAAGGAATATATCAATTCATTAAATTTTTCACACAAATCGGCCCATCATCATTATAGAAGCTTTTGGGCTAACTGTCATAGGAGTGAACTCGTCCCAGTTTAAATGGCCCAACAAGTTCACATCTTATGGCAAGAAGTCCAACCGTATCCAAATGATAATGTTCCTAAACACAAACATATAATGGCCCATTGGCGTTTTAGAAGCTTTTGGCCCAATCATCATAAGATACCTTCTTGTCCCAGTTTAAACGGCCCAACAAGCCCATACTTCATGAGAAAAGGTTCGAATGGATCCAAACGACAATGTTCCCAAACGCGAGCATACAAAAATAATTTCTACAGAGTGGCCCATCAACATTTCAAAAGCTTTTGGCCCAATTGTCATAGGATACGAACTAGTCCCAGTTTAAGTGGCCCATCAAGTTCGCATTTCTGACAAGAAGTCCAACTGCATCCAAATGAGGATGGTCCACAAGCATAAGGAAATAGTTGCTATAGGCCATGCAACTCTGGTCTACGTGTGGGTTTGCGGGAGTGCAGACAAAGACTCTCGTTGGCGAAGGATAACCCACAACTAGGTCTCCCCACTCAAGGGTTCGAGCGACCAAGTGAGCGTACCTTTTTTATACCTTACAGTACGTGCCAACGAGTTATGGTGTGTGACTCACTGTCAAATGGATTTCCCATTGTAGATTCCCCAGAGGGAGGGTGGAGCGAGGCTCTCTTAAGTACCCAAGCCTCTTAGGCTCTTATCACTTGGCGACATGAATAAAAAATGAGTCCTCTAAATTAGTCCTCCATAATATGCTACAAGTAAATGATTATCTAGGTGCCTTCACAGCTTTTCGTTATAGAAATGTAGTGAATGAAGGAAGACACCATACCATTACCCACCCTTAAAGAATGCCTTTGATTAAACTCCTTTTAACCCACAGTAGACACGGTCAATTAAAGCACAAATCCAAACATTACAAGACATTATTTCGGGGCCGATTTTCTATCCCAGTGGAGTCGCCAGACTGTGGGACACAGAAACTGGGCGACGCATGTTGTTCTAGGCCCGCGGCCTAGTTGGGAGTACGGAGTAGCCCACGGGGGACTAAATTGGAGAATAATGGAGTCGCCACCCGGTGTGAACCGGGACAAAGATTTAATGCCGCACCTACCCCTCGCAAGGGAAGACCTCAAACCATTGGGTTCGGAATGGTCCCTTACTTATGCCACTTGTAATAAAATGATTTGTGCGATAATTCAACCAAGCCTAAGCAACATTTTTTTCCAAGGATAATTTACTCCTAAGTTCGCATGCATAAGTACAAGGCTCATATCTAAGTTTGCATATAACCTATGTCCGGATTTGCATACAACCTATTTGCATTTAATCTATATCCAATTTGTATACAACCTATTTATGTATAATCTTTGTCCAAATTTGCATGCATAGAGATAAATACGGCTAGCATATAATGTCATAAGCACATTACATTCGATCATAGGCATGAAAGTAGATAATAATTGTACAATCAAGCATGGAAGCAAATTGGAATAGCGGCGAACATGCAATAGCACACGGCAATCTCATGAACATACTTCGATCGTATAATGCGAAAAACAAAGAACAACTTAAACATAATGCAAATTCCAAAACTCAAAATAAATGACTAATCATGCTTGAAAATGAACAACTAATAGGCTAAATCATGCTTGAATACCATCTCATGAACACATCAAACAGATAAACGCAGGGATACAAATAATATGATTGATTACATGATATAAGAGAAATCACCTAAGAAATAATTATGCATGACATGTGATAAAAAAGACTCAGTTTAGTGCATGCACGTTCGTGTAGCGTTCGTAAACGCGTTCAAATGGTAAACAGAAGGTTCGCGTTCGTATAGCGTTTGAGAACGCGTTCGAACGGGACCAGACCTGATGCATGAATAAAACAAAGAAAATACGTGTGCATTTGCGTTGCGTTAGTAAACGCGTTTGAACAGTAAACAGAAGGTTCACGTTCGTATAGCATTCGTAAACGCGTTCGAACGAACTGAGACAGAAAACATACGTGCGTGCGGCGTTCTGAAATGCTTTTGAACGGGGTTACAGCAGTGACCTCAAAAAAGGTAGTAAACAACATGACGCATACGTGAACAGATGAATAGAAGACACCTAATAAATAATAATGGGCTACAAGGCGCGACAAAGCATCGTGGTAAAGGATTTTAACCCCTCGACATAGAGGACCTTTAATCCAACTTACTAAGCCCATGCGCTAATAACATAATGCAAATAAAAACAAAGACAACGATATCAGAATTTGTATACCCGATTGAACACATCTTACATTCAACCGAATATACGTCATCCGGCGCGGCGAAGTATCGTGGTAAAGGATTTTAACCCCTCGAAACGGAGGACCTTTAATCCAAGTTACTAAGCCCATGCGTTAATGACATAATGCATATAAAAATAAAGACAACGATATCGGACTTTGTATACCCGATTGAACATATCTTACATTCAACCGAATATATATCATCCGGCGTGGCAAAACATCGTGGTAAAGGATTTTAACCCCTCGAAACGGAGGACCTTTAATCCAACTTACTAAGCCCATGCGCTAATGACATAATGCATATAAAAATAAAGACAATGATATTGGACTTTGTATACCCGATTGAACACATCTTACATTCAACCGAACATACGTCATCCGGCGCGGCGAAACATCGTGGTAAAGGATTTTAACCCCTCGAAACGGAGGACCTTTAATCAAAGTTACTAAGCTCATGCGCTAATGACATAATGCATATAAAAATAAAGACAACGATATCGGACTTTGTATACCCGATTGAACATATCTTACATTCAACCGAATATATGTCATCTGGCGCGGCAAAACATCGTGGTAAAGGATTTTAACCCCTCGAAACGGAGGACCTTTAATCCAACTTACTAAGCCCATGCGCTAATGACATAATGCATATAAAAATAAAGACAACGATATCAGACTTTGTATACCCGATTGAACACATTTTACATTCAACCGAATATATGTCATTCGGCGCGGCAAAGCATCGTGGTAAAGGATTTTAACCCCTCGAAACGGAGGACCTTTAATCCAACTTACTAAGCCCATACATTCGAGAAACGGAGGACCTTTATATCATTATTACACAAACAAATAACATGCAGAATTTAAATAACGGATAATAAATGAATCAAACAACATAAAACAAAATATGCGTCGTTTGCTCAAGTGGTACGTGGAGTTGTATCCCAAGTACAGAACGCACTACCGTCCATTCGAGTTTGGCTACGGAATTTATGTCTGGGTTTCCATCCTATATACCACAAGAGGCGACACATTTTCCATTTTATTCAAAGCCACAACAAGCATCCATGAACAACTCTCATACGAAATAAATAACTAAAATGATTAAAAGATGAATAAAAATAAATACGAAGGGTGCCCTTAGGTCTAACCTTATATGTCGACTCTCAAAAGTACCGTACACGGTCGTCGGAAGGGTGGATGCTCCGCAACTCTTCCGGTTCACTGGTTCAATGTTTCCCTTCGCTGTTTCGCTGTTCGGGCTGCTGTTTTCCCTCCGTTTCACAGTTGTTTTACTGTTGAATTTTGGTCACTGTTTGTTACATTTTTTGCTGCTGTTTGCTGTGCTTTTTGGCTGCTGTTTTTTTAATGTTTTAGGTGATATTAGAGTGCAGTATTTAGTTACTATTTTAGGGATTTAGGGGCTGTGATTTTTGGTAGTTTAGGGATATATGGGGTATGATTTTTGGTAGTGTAGGGTGATTATATGGGGCTGCTGTTTTGGTGGATGTAGGGGCTGTATGGGGCTGCTGGTTCAGTGGTATTGAGGGCTGTATGAGGCTACTGTTTTGGTGGATGTAGGGGCTGTATGGGGCTGTGATTTGGTCTCGGTAATGGGCTTTTTAGGGGTGATGTTTCTCAGTGATGGAAGGAGGAGGATGCGAGAAAATTCTTTGTTCATTTCTTGAGTGTATTAGGCGGGAATGCTAAGGTTTTTTTTTTTCTGTATGTGCGTGAATGAGAGGAGCTCCAAGGGTTGGAATAGTTTTGTTTTTATAGGCAAAAGTGATGGGTGAATCCTTGCTTGACAAGGAAGGGATCTGTGCATTAAAGGGGGATTTGATTTAGTGTTAAACAAGGAAAATCAAAGATTGATTGGGGGACAAAATTGGTTCAAATTAGGAAGTTAATATATTTAATTTGTTTTGATTAGCCATACAATTTGTTTAGTTAGGAATATAATATTTTTGATTGATTTTAATTAGGCATGATTTTATTTTAATTTGGTATATGATTTTTAGATTTTATTTAATTTTGCCATGTGTTAAATATGTATTTAATTAATTGGGATGTGTTTCATTGGCTTTGGTGGGCTAATTGGGCTTGGGTGTGAGACTAGCAGCAAAACCAAATATACCGACACCGTTCGAACGCCGATTCGAACGCTACATGAACGCCCGTAATCTGCTTGACGTTCGAACGTGGTCACGAACGCAGCACGAACGAAAATAGTGAACTTGTGAAATGAATCTGATGACATGCTTATTCTGAATTTCCCCTTCTGACGTCTGTTTCCCATGACTTCCGTGACTTAAAAGGTAGTGTCTCCAAATGAGACTCATCATAGGGACTTATATGTAAAAATGCAGTTCCTACAATTAGCCATTCAGAAATTAGCTTCCCAGTATGTGATTTTGAAATGGGAACTGTACAAGTGGCAAGCAAACGATATTAAGTTGAAATGCTTGAGAAAAGAAGAGGCTCAGCAGGTAATGGAAGAACTGGGGTATGTGGTCCGCACATGATTGGGTTGAATCTGTCCCGCAAGATAGTGAGACAAGGTTTTTACTGGTCAACCATGGAGACAGACTGCGCGAAGATGGTAAAGCATTGTCATGATTGTCAAGCACACGGTAATTTGAATCATTTTCCACACACAGAGTTGCACGGGTTGTCTGAACCGTGGCCTTTCTCAGCATGGGGAATTAATATGATTGGAGAGATTCGACCGAATGCATCGAACGGGCATCGCTTCATAGTAGTGGTAGTAGATTATTTCTCAAAGTGGGTGGAAGTCGAGTGATTCTGCAATGTTACAGTGAAATAGATGGCAAAGTTCATAACCCGGAATCTCATATGTCGGTATGGTATGCCGCACCATGTGGTTACAGATAACGAAGTTCATTTTCAGGGAGAAACAAAGGCAATGTTGCAGAAGTACGGGATAGGCCACCGCAAGTCATCACCTTACAGGCCGCAAGCGAATGGGGCAGTCGAAGCAGCCAACAAGACAATAAAGATAATTTTGGCCAAGATGACAGAGAACTGCAAGGATTGGGCCGAAAAACTACCGTATCCTTTATGGGGGTACATAACATCAGTAAGAACAGCGACGAGAGCCCCACCTTACTCTTTGGTCTACGGAATGGAAGTAGTACTGCCAGTGGAGGTTGAGATACATTCAATAAGGGTATTAGCAGAAACAGAGTTACCTGAGCAAGAATGGGCCGCACAGAGGTTTGAACAGTTAGCACTGCTAGATGAAAAGAGAATGAAGTCATTGCATCACATGCAGATATATCAGAAGAGGTTGGCTCGGGCATTCAACAAGAAGGTATGCCCTACTAAGAATAAAAAGGGTGATTTGGTACTTAAGAAGTCAAGGCCGTCGATGACAGATCAGAGAGGAAAGTTCAGACCTAACTGGGAAGGACCTTACATAGTGAAAAAAGTAATGGGAAATGGGGCTGTGAGACTATCAGACTTGGAAGGTAACGAGTTCACTAAGCCGATCAACGTGGATAAATTGAAGTAATATTTTGCCTGAGAAAGAGAAAACCTGGTAGAAGACCTAACCCGACGGGATAAGGAAACTCATGCATGCATCCATACACGTAACATATTTTGGCATTCGTTTTGTGTTTGTTTTGTATTCACAAGTTTTGAAGAAGAAAAGAAAAGGCGGCAAAGACAAGCCGATTAGAAGCATCAATATACCATTAGCAGTTTTGGGATGCGTCCCAGGGGGCGAGGCCCACATCAATACTAGCAACAGTCTTGGGGATGTGTCTCGGGGTAAAGGCCCACGTCAACACATATACTAGTTGCAGTTATTGGGATGCGTCCCAGGATCGAGGTCCACTGCATCATCAGTTTCGGGATGCGTCCCAGGGTCGAGGTCCACCTTTTATCAGCGGTATTGGGAAGCATCCCAGGGTCGAGGCCCCCGTTGTCGATTGCAGTTATTGAGATGCGTCCCAGGGTCGAGGTCCACCTTTTATCAGCGGTATTGGGAAGCATCCCAGGGTCGAGGCCCCCGTTGTCGATTGCAGTTATTGAGATGCGTCCCAGGATCGAGGTCCACTACATCATCAATTTCAGGATGCGTCCCAAGGTCGAGGCCCACCTTTTGTCAGCGATATTGGGATGCGTCCCAGGGTCGAGGCCCACATTTTATCTGCGATATTGGGATGTGTCCCAGGGTCGAGGCCCTCATTATCGGTTGTAGTTATTGGGATGCGTCCTAGGATCGAGGTCCACTGCATCATCAGTTTCGGGATACGTCCCAGGGTCGAGGCCCATATTTTATCAGCGGTATTGGGATGCATCCCAGGGTCGAGGCCCCCGTTGTCGGTTGCAGCTATTGGGACGTGTCCTAGGATCGAGGTCCACTGCATCATCAACTCAGTTCGAGACAGCAGGCAAGTCAGGTGGCAACTGGCTAGCCAAGAAGGTGAAAATGCATTGCATAACTTTGATAGGATTGTCACTGTTACACATTACACAAGTCCCATCAAAGTGGGGGTGACTGTATGCACTGCATTTTTTCACATAAGTCCCTATGATGAGTCTCATTTGGAGACACTACCTTTTAAGTCATGGAAGTCGCGGGAAACGGACGTCGGAAAGGGAAATTCAGATAAGTATGTCATCAGATTCATTTCACAAGTTCACTATTTTCGTTCGTGCTGCATTCGCAACCACGTTCGAACGTCAAATAGATTACAGGTGTTCATGTAGCATTCGAATCGGCGTTCGAACGGTGTCAGTATTTCTGATTTTGCTGCTAGCCTCACACCCAAGCCCAATTAGCCCACCAAAGCCCATAAAAGACATCCAAATTAATTAAATACATGTTTAACACATGAAAAAATTAAATAAAATCTAAAAATCACATACCAATTTAAAATAAAATCATGCCTAATTATAATCAATCAATATATCCTTTCCTAATAAAACAAATATCATGCCTAAACCAAACAAAACTTCTAATTAAGCATAATATTGTCTCCAATCAATCTTGTGTTTTCCTTACATAACACCAATCATATCCTCCTTTAATGCACAAATCCCTTCCTTGTCAAGCAAGGATTCACCCATCCCCTTTTTCTATAAAAGAAAAACATTGCCAAGACACTTCCCTCCCTCCAATTCACGCACAGACAGCAAGAAAAAGCCCTAGTACTCACGACTAAAATAAGAACAAGCATCAAAGAATTCTCCTTTCATCATTCACTCTCCATAACCGAAAACATCAAGCCCCCTAAACACCTCCCCATAGCCGAGAATCATCACCCAAAATAGTCCCATAACGCCACCAAAACTGCATCACTAAAACAGTCATAAAGCCCCACTGTAATCATCGCAAAACACCCTCCTTGAAACTGCCTAACATCACAGAATAAACTGCCATAAAACCGCACTGCACCTACCGAGAAACAGCAGCCCTGCACCCTTGAAATTACCGAAAAACACACCCAAAATAGTAGCCTAAATATAGCAAACACAGAGACCGCAAATCAGCAGTAAAACAGCAGCGAAATGGAGCGAAAATGGGAGCTTGAGTAGCGAAGCAGCGAGAGAAAATGTTGAACCAGTGACCCATAGGAGTTGCGGAGCATCCACCCTTCCGACGACCGCGTACGGTACTTTCCAGAGTCGACATAAAAGGTTAGACCTGAGGGCACTTTTCACATTTATTTTTTATTCATCTTTTAATCATTTTAGTTATTTATTTCGTATTAGAGTCGTTAATTGATGCATGTTGTGGCTTTGAATAAAATGGAAAATGTGTCGCCTCTTGTGGTATATAGGATGGAAACCCAGACATAAATTCTGTAGCCGAATCCGAATGGCGGTAGTGCGGTCTGTACTTGGGATACAACTCCACGTACCACTTGAACAAACGGCATATATTTTGTTTTATATTGTTTTGATTCGTTTATTATCCGTTATTTAAATTCTGCATGTTATTGTTTGTGTAATGATGAGATAAAGCGCATGGGCTTAGTAAGTTGGATTAAAGGTCCTCAGTTTCGAGGGGTTAAAATCCTTTACCACGACATTTTGCCGCGCCGGATGATGTATATTCGGTTGAATGTAAGATGTGTTTAATCGGGTATACGAAGTCTGATATCGTTGTCTTTATTTTTTTATGCATTATGATATTAGCACATGGGCTTAGTAAGTTGGATTAATGGTCCTCCGTTTCGAGTGGTTAAAATCCTTTACCACGATGCTTTGCTGCGTCGGATGACGTATATTCGATTGAATGTAAGATGTGTTCAATCGGGTATACAAAGTCTGATATCGTTGTCTTTATTTCTATATGCATTATGTCATTAGCGCATGGGCTTAGTAAGTTGGATTAAAGGTCCTCCGTTTCGAGGGGTTAAAATCTTTTACCACGATGCTTCGCCGCGCCGGATGACGTATATTCGGTTGAATGTAAGATGTGTTAAATCGGGTATACAAAGTCCGATATTGTTGTCTTTATGTGCATAATGTTATTAGCGCATGGGCTTAGTGAGTTGGATTAAAGGTCCTTTATGTCGAGGGGTTAAAATCCTTTACCACGATGCTTTGCCGCGCATTGTAGCCCGTTATTATTTATTAGGTGTCATCTATTCACCCGTTCACGTATGTGTCATGTTGTTTACTGTTTTTTTGAGGTCATTGTTGTAACCATTTCGAACACTTTTCAGAACGCCGCACGAACATATGTTTTTTGTCTCAGTTCGTTCGAATGCGTTTACGAACATTATACGAACGCGAACCTTCTGTTTACCATTCGAACGCATTTACGAACACTACTCGAACGCGAATGCGTTTTGTTTCTTCAGGTCCTGTCCCGTTTGAATGCGTTCTCAAATGCTATACGAACGTGAACCTTCTGTTTACCGTTCGAACGCATTTTCAAACGCTACACGAACGCGCATACACTGAACTGAGTCCTTTTCATCCCATATCATGCATAATTGTTTCTTAGGTGATTTCTCTTGTATCATGTAATCAATCATACTATTTGTATCCCTGCATTTATCTATTTGATGTGTTCCTGAGATGGTATTCAAGCATGATTAGGCCGTTAGTATGTTACTTGGTTCTTAAGCATGATTTAGCCTATTTGGTTGTTCATTTTCAAGCATGATTAGTCATTTATTTTGCGTTTGGAATTTGCATTATGTCTAGGTTGTTCTTTGTTTTCCGTATTATATGATCGAAGTATGTTCATGAGATTGTCGTGTGCTATTGCATGTTCGCCGTTATTCCAATTTGCTTTCATGCGTGATTGTACAATTATTATCTACTAGCATGCCAATGATCGAATGTAATGTGCTTATGAAATTGCATGCTAGCTGTATTTATCTTTATGCATGCAAATTGGGACATAGATTATATGCAAATAGGTTGTATGCAAATTCGGACATAGGTTATACACAAACTTAGAGATAAGCCTTGTACTTATGCATGCGAACTTAGGAGTAAATTATCCTTGGAAATAAATGTTGCTTAGGCTTGGTTAAATTATTGCACAAATCATTTCATTACAAGTGGCATAAGTAATTGACCATTCCGAACCCAATGGTTTGAGGTCTTCCCTTGCGAGGGGTGAATGCGGCCTTAAATCTTTGTCCCGGTTCACACCGGGTGGTGACTCCATCATTCTCCGGTTTAGTCCCCCGCGGGCTACTCTGTACTCCCAACTGGACCACGAGCCCGGAACAGCATGCGTCGCCCAGTTTCTGTGTTCCCACACCCTTCTTCTTATGCTTCTTCTTCTTAACACCTCCACTCGCCTTGGGCCAAGCCCTTGGAGTCTGAGATGTCAAAGCAAAGTGCGCCTCGCGCTTCTTGCCCTTAAGGAGCTCTTTTTTTGCTTCACGCTAAGTGGACATCAACTCTCCAAGAGTTTGGTCTTAGTTCAACATGTTGTAGTTCATGATAAACCCACTCCAAGTGTCGGGGAGAGACTGTAGGATCAAATCTACTGAAGTCTCAACCTCGAAGACGATGCCCATCTATCCGAGCTGCTCAATGTCAGCAATCATCTGTGACACATGGTGCTCAACAGACGTACCCTCTGACATGCGAGCGCAGAAGAGCTTCTTCTGTAACTCATATCTTAGCGATCTATGGTTAGATCGGTGAAGATCATGCAACTTCGCCATCATCTCATAGGGATCAAATCCCTTGTTTTGATGACAAAATTACGGAGTCAAAGCAGCAAGCATTACCGATTGAACAGTCGTGTTGTCATCGCTATGAGTCTTCCAAAGCTCTAGCTCAAGCAATTGATCAGGTCGGGGCTTAGGCCCAAACGGTCTCTCTATAGTATAGAGTAACTTCTCGGATCCCAGAACAATTATGAGATTCATATCCCAGTCTTGAAAGTTTGTGCCAATAAAGACATTGTCGCCTATGACAATATCCCTAATGCTTAACTTTACTGTCATCTTAACCGCAATAGTCCAACTATTCGATTAACGATGTATGGATACAGTCTAACTGTTACAAGAAAAATAATAATATATTAGTCCAACTAATAAAAAATAATTGACGAAATAATTTGAAAGCGCGTAAAGCTGAGTATTTGAATGAAATTACAAATTCAATACTAGCCTCCCACTATTTTTCGGCGAGCCTCTAACCCTCTGTTGCGTACTCGGGAAACCTAGTTTCCTAGTGGGCTAGGATCCCGTTAAATAACACAAACCTTGACTTTGGCCAACAAGCTGTATGATATTTAACTAGGTAGATCTCTAAGATCAATTGGATCTCATCCAATTCCTAGATCCGGTAGGTGGACCTCCAAGTCCGAATATATATATACAATAAATATGCCAATATATCCAATATATTTTCCTAACCTTTTTCCTCTGAATCAACTAAGCCTTGGCTTTGGCACAACAAGCTTAATGATTCCAGTTAAGCGTAACCCATTGACTTTGGAAAGCTTCGTAATCGATGTCGATGGACAAGAAGTGATCTTTACTTTGGCCAACAAATCACAACTTGGACAAGATATACGATATGGAACAAAGCCTTCATGATTCAAACACATCCGCAATTGACAAAGGTCTTGGCTTTGGCCAACAAACCAGTGCCAATCTCGGATCTTGAGTAAGAATCACTCAATGAAAGGAAAACACTTAATATTTGTTGAAGGTTTTTTCAAGTAAATTGGCAACCAATTTATTATCTTTGTTAGGTCTCACCCTACACCCTTAAGCATGCATTCTTAAAGCATAATAAGGCGCGAAAATAAATTAATAATGATATGCGGATGGATATCTTACAGATTGGTCCTAGAACAAATCACTCCATTTCCTCTCCCCGGCTAGCACTATTCTTACTTCTACCCAATTACATAATAAAATGAAAGAAACCTCATTAACATTGAGGTGAATTAGGTGAGAAGAGAATTACAAAGAATCAAGAGAGATAAGGCTGGACACGCAGGTCCAATTTAATAAATTCTTAATTTACAACAATTTCCAAAATTGCCCTTTCCCTTCTAATATCCATCAGATATACATTATTCATTCAACACATCCATGTATTCACACAAAGCATGTTATTCAATCAATCTAATCCAATTAATTAATCTTGAATAAAGTGATCATCCAATGTTCAAACAACGATTTGATTTTGCGCGAGTCCAACTCGTTTAAGAATAAGTACTCAAAGTACGAATTCTTGAATTATATCGAACTACAATTTAAATCTAATTTAATTCGTATTCAATACTAATTCTATATATTTAATTCCAAATTAAATAACTACACTTTTTAATGTGCCTTTACGACTTAGATTCCAAATCTAATCTAAATTGGTCTCAAAGCCCAATTAACTTCCAATGTTATTTAATTAAAGTCCAATGGGCTTTCAATGAATTTCTTAAGGCATGGACTTTGGTCAATATGGGTCAAACCCAAATACCAAAGCCCAATTAAGGAATCACCCTATTTGCCAAGAAACCAATTTAGGCCCATAAGGCCCAATTAAACATAAAAGGCCCATTTGTCATATTTGGACTTAATGGAATGATTTAGGCCCAATTTGGATCCAATCCAATTGACCTAAACCAACTTGGCCAAACCAAGCCCATTAGGCCCAAATACAACATTTTAAGCCCAATTCTAAATTAAGCCCAATTAATCAAATTCTAAAATTCCAAATTTCATAATTTAATTAATTAAAGTGTATTACATTAATTAATTATCTAAATTAACATTTCCAAAAAATCAATTTAATTAATTAATCATGCTTTAATTTGTTCAACACATGTCCAACATTATTGAAACAAAAAATCATCACATTTCATGCTTTGAAGCTCACGGCATTTGAGGGATTTTTAAACCGATTTCGATTTCAATCCAAATAAATCATTAATCAATTTATCCCAAGTCTTTAAACTCATCCAATGATTAAAAGAACAAAAAATACCATGACTTTTAGGGCTACATTGCATTCGGCCAATATGCAAAAAATTGGGGAAAATTAATCCAATTCAATTTTCTTCAAATTTATCACATATAACTCCAAGTTATCCATATAAAAGCATGCTCAAACAAACAATTTGGTTAAATCATGCTCAAATCAAATTTACCCAAATTTTAGTATATAAACCCTAAATTAATTTCATGCTTATTCAAGGCTCATTATACCTTGGTTGGTCTCTAAGACATTATCCAAGATCATATAAGCAATGAAATAATGTGAATACAAAAGTAAAGTATGGTGGAATCGTACTTACATTGAACGGATTTAGGATGCGTAAAACACAAAAAATTTTGCTCCAAGTTTTCGGCCAAGCTCCAAGATCCAAGCTCCAAGCTTTGTCCTTTGATTCCAAGGTTTTGGGATGGTTTCCCTATCACCTTGGATGATTCCTTGTGTGTGCTAGCTGTTAGACATTATGACCCATAGCGTCACTGTTTTGTAAATGATATTGTATTATTGTACAAAATTAACTATGTGATAATGAAATTGCCTTTTGCCGTTTTGTAAATTATTTACTTTGATATATTAATGCCAAAATTCCATATGATTAGTTCTGTATTGAGATGATATGAGACAGTATCAATATAAAAGGTTTAATCATTAAATATCCCTAGTCGGAGTATTATCGAGATCGGACATCGATAATGCGGAATAGACTAGTATTGCACTTGTGCACGTTGTGATATCACAACGGTATAGTTCTCATATATTTAAGTATTGGATACTTATGCAAGTGCGATAGGAGGTTGTGTTTTACCGATGGTACGGAAAACAGCTTCGCTCTGGATAGACCCCGCGAAATCCCATTGGTAGTATGTCTGCGTCTCTATGGGACTAATAATAGAAACCTACAATGGCATCATGGAGCCATGTTTAAGCATGAAATACATTAGGGTTAATTTGGGTAAAATTGATTGAAGCCTGTTCTTGTGAAATTTGATGATTAAGTATGCTTATATGTATGTAATATGATGTTATACATGATCAATTTTGAGAAAAATGCATTGGATGATTTTTCCCCAAAATTATTGCTTTGGCCGAATATGGAGGTCCTTGCACTGGATTGGAATTTTTTGTGTACAAGTTCATTAGATGACTTAAAACATATACGGGATGTAGATTAGTGATTCAATTGGATTGAAAAACAAATCGAACCAAAAATCCCTCTTGGCCGAATGCAATATGACATGTTACAGGACTTGATTTTTTATTTTTTTTGTTCAAATAAATGTTGGACATGTGTTTTGAACAAGTGATGATTAATAAATTAAATTGATGTTTTGGAAATATTTGGTTTAATGAATTAATCATGGATTTACACTTTGATTAATTGTTTTTTAAAATTTGGAATATTAAAATTTAATTAATGGGCTTAATTGTATAATTGGGCTTGTATTATTATATTTGGGCATAATGGGCTTGGTTGGGCCAAGTAGATTTGGTCCAAAAGGATTGGATCCAATTTGCGCTTAAATCACTCCATTAAGTCCAAATATAGTAAAATGGGCTTTAATGTTTAATTGGGCCTTATAGGCTTGAAATTGATTTTATGGCATTTAAGGGTGATTCCTTATTTGGGCTTGGTAATTGGGTTTGACCCACATTGACCAAAGCCCAAGCCTTAATAAATCAATTGAAAGCCAATCAGACTTTATTTAACAAACATTGGATGTTAGTGGGCTTGGAGACCCAATTAGATTAGATTTAGAATCTAAGTCTTTAAAAGCACATTAAAAGTGTAAACATTTAATTGGAATTAAATAAATTGAATTAGTATTGAATACGACTTAAATTGGATTTAACGAGTAGTTCGATATAATTCATGAATTGTACCTTATGTACTTATTCTCAAACGAGTTGGACTCGCGCAAAATCAAACCGTTGTTTGAACATTGGATGATCACTTAAACAAAGACTATTAATTGGATTTGATTGGTTGTGTAGCATGTCTTGATTGAATATATATGTATGTGATGAATGAATAGTGTATATCGGATGGATATTAGAAGGGAAGGGTAATTTTAGAAATTATTGTAAATTTAGAATTTATAAATTGGACCTGCGTGTCCAGCCTTATCTCTTTTATCTCTTTGTATTCTCTTCTCACCTAATTCCCCTCAATGTAAATAAGGTTTCTCTTATTGTATTATATAATTGGGTAGAAGTAGAATAGTGCTAGCGAGGAGAGGAAAGTGAGTGATTTGTTCTAGGAACAAGTTGTTTTATATATCCATCCGTATATCACTATTAATTTACTTTACGCGCTTTATGATGTTTTAGAAGCATGCTTAAGGGTGTATGATGATGAGACCTAACAAAGATAATAAATTGGTTGCCAATTACACAAAAAATCCCTCAATCTATATTAAGCGATTATCCTTCCGTTGAATGATTCTTGTTCAAGATCCAAAATTGGCATTGGTTTGTTGGCCAAAGTCAAGACCTTTGTCAATTGAGGATGTACTTGAATCATGAGAGTTTTGTTCCACATCGGTGTCTTGTCCAAGTTGTGATTTGTTGGCCAAAGTCAAGATCACTTCTTGTCCAACGACATTGATACTCATCCCTGTTTGTTTTGTCATAACTTAAGTATTCGCCACCACGGTCTGACCGTAATGTCTTGATACTCATCCCTGTTTGTTTCTCCACTTCGTGTCGAAACTCTTTGAATTTCTCAAAAGTTTCCGACTTGTGTCTCATAAGATACACATAACCGTAACGAGATGCATCATCTGTAAAGGTTACGAAGTAGTGAAATCCACCTCTAGCCTGGCTAGACATGGGCCCGCATACATCAGTATGAACGAGAGCTAACAGTTCTGTGGCACGTTCACCTTTACCGCTAAAAGGTGATTTAGGCATTTTGCCTAAAAGACAAGATTCGCAGACGTCATATGAATTGGGATCAAATTCGTCCAAGTACCCACTCTTTGAAAGTGTGGATATGCGAGTCTTGTTGATGTGTCCTAGACGACAATGCCACATATAAGCTTCATCTTTTAGATTACTCCTTTTGAGCCTTTTGTTTGTCATTTTAGGAGATTCATTTATATTCAAAATATAAAGACCGTTATTTGCAACAGCTGTGCAAATTTCTGTATCATTTTTATATAAATAACACCCTGTGTTCCTGAATACAAAAGTGTAACCCTGCTGGGTTAACAAAGATACAGATATAATATTCCTAGTAAAACTAGGCACAAAATAACAGTTCAAAAGTTTAAGTTCATGCCCTGAGGGCAGTACTAAAACAAAAGTCCCTACGGCCAAAACAGCAACTGGTGTTCCGTTTCCGACCCGTAGATCCATCTCCCCTGATGCCACCACCCTGCTATCATGCAGATCCTGCACATCAGTACAAATATGAGCACCACAACCAGAATCAAAAATCCAATTTTTAAAACTAGAAGTATTCATATTTATCTCAATAACAAACATACCAGAGGCAATGGCCTTGCCAGCCTTGATATCCTCCTCTGCACAATGCTCATTCGGCAGTCACGTTTCCAGTGACCCCTCTTGCCGCAGTTGAGGCAGATGTCGCGAGATTTGTCCTTGGCTTCCTAGAAGCCACTGTCAACTTGCCTTTACCCTTCTTCTTGAACTTCGTCTTCCTTGCACCTCCAATTGCCTTGGGGCCACCCTTTGGCGCATGAGAGGTCAATGCAAAATGCGCCTCGCGCTTGCTCCCCTTTAGGAGTTCCCTTTCGGACTCCTTCAGCACAGACAACAACTCTCCAAGAGTGTCGTCAGTATCCATCAACTTGTAGTTGACTATGATTTGTTTCCAAGTATCAGGAAGTGACTGCAAGATCATATCTATAGTCAGATCAGCCTCCAAGACTATTCCCATATTGGACAACTCATCAATATCGGCAATCATTTGAGCCCCGTGGGCTTCAACTGATGCCCCGTCTGTCATCCGGGAGCGGAAGAGTTTCCTTACTAGCTCGTACCTCTTCATCCGCTTATTAGTGCGGTGAAGATCACGCAATCTTGCCATCATGTTATAGGGATCCAAATCCCTATTCTGGCGTCTGAAATGCTGAGTCATTGCAGCTAGCATAACTGACTGAGCTTGGTCACAATCATCACTATGAGTTTTCCATAACTCTAGCTCCAGTGGCTCAGTGGGTTTAGGCGGGAGAGGTCTCTGAATAGTATACAGTATCCTCTCAGCCCCAAGCACTATCTTGAGGTTCATTTCCCAGTCGGCAAAGTTTGTCCCTTTGAAGACATTATCGCCCATGATTATGTCGCGGATATTACCTTTGCCAATCATCTTGACAACTATAGTCCAACTATAAAGTCAACGATGTTATGGGTACAGTCAAACTGTTACATATAAAAATAACAATATATTAGTCCAACTAATTATTTAAAATATTGACGAAATAATTTTGAAAGACGCGTAAGGCTAAATATTTGAATGAAATTGCAAATTCAATAATAGCCTCCCACTATTTTCTTCAAGTTTCTAACCCTCTGTAGAGAACTCGGGAAATCGAATTTCCTAGTGGGCTAGGATCCCGTTAAATAACACACAACCTTGACTTTGGCCAACAAGTTGTATGATATTTAACTAGGTAGATCTCGAAGATCAATTGGATCCCATCCAATTCCTAGATCCGGTAGGTGGACATCCAAGTCCGAAACATATATATCTAATACATATGTCAATGTATCTAATACATTTTCCTAACCATTTCCTCTGAATCAACTAAGCCTTGGCTTTGGCACAACAAACCTAATGATTCCAGTTAAGCGGGACCCATTGACAAGGAAAATTTCGTAATCAATGTCGATGGACAAGAAGTGATCTTGACTTTGGCCAACAAATCACAACTTGGACAGGACACCGATGTGGAACAAAACTCTCATGATTCAAACACATCCTCAATTGACAAAGGTCTTGACTTTGGCCAACAAACCAATGCCAATTTCGGATCTTGAGAAAGAATCATTCAACGGAAGGAAAAGGAAAATCGTTAATATGTTTGAGGGATTTTTGCGTAATTGGCAACCAATTAATTTATCTGTGTTAGGTCTCATCATCATACACCCTTAAGCATGCTTCTAAAACATCATAAAGCGCGTAAAGTAAAGTAATAGTGATATGCGGATGGATATATAAACAACTTGTTCCTAGAACAAATCACTCCCTTTCCTCTCCCCGTTAGCACTATTCTACTTCTACCCAATTACATAATACAATAAGAGAAACCTCATTTACATTGAGGGGAATTAGGTGAGAAGAGAATACAAAGAGATAAAGAGATAAGGCTGGACACGCAGGTCCAATTTATAAATTCCAAATTTACAATAATTTCTAAAATTACCCTTTCCCTTCTAATATCCATCCGATATACACTATTCATTCATCACATACATATATATCAAACAAGACATGCTTTTACAACCAATCTAATCCAATTAATTAGTCTTTGTTAAAGTGATCATCCAATGTTCAAACAATGGTTTGATTTTGCGCGAGTCCAACTCGATTTAGAATAAGTACATAAGGTACGAATTCGCGAATTATATCGAACTACTAATAAATCTAATTTAATTCGTATTCAATACTAATTCAATTATTTAATTCCAAATTAAATGTTTACACTTTTAATGTGCTTTAAAGACTTAGATTCTAAATCCAATTCTATTGGGTCTCAAAGCCCAACTAACATCCAATGTTTAATTTAATTCAAGTCAAATGGGCTTTCAATTGATTTATTAAGGCTTGGGCTTTGGTCAATGTGGGTCATACCCAATTACCAAGCCCAAATAAGGAATCACCCTTAAGTGCCATAAAACCAATTTCAAGCCCATAAGGCCCAATTAAATTATTAAAGCCCATTATATTATATTTGGACTTAATGGAGTGATTTAGGCCCAAATTGGATCCAATCCATTTGGCCCAAATCTACTTGGTCCAACCAAGCCCATTATGCCCAAATACAATATTAAAAGCCCAATTCACCAATTAAGCCCATTAATTAAATTTTAATATTCCAAACATTAAAGTCCAATTAATTAAAGTGTAATACCAAGATTAATATATTAAACCAAATATTTCAAAAAATACCCATTTAATTTATTAATCATGTATTGTTCAAAATAAATGTCCAACATTAATTTTAACAAAAAATCAACTCCTTTACATGTCTTATGTATTCGGCCAAGGTGAGTTTTTGTGTCGATTTGTTTTTCAATCCGATTGAATTACTAATCTACGTCCGTACACGTTCTAAGTCATCCAATGATCTTAAACACAAAAAATCCAATCCACTCCAAGTAGCAACACATTCGGCCAAGGCATGAGTTTAGGGGAAAAATCATCCAATGCATTTTTCATAAAATTGATTCCATATAACATCATGTTATATACATGCAAGCATACTTATTAATCAAATTTCACAAGAACATGCTTATATCAATTTCTTCATGCCATTCGGCCAAGGTGAAGATATGGGGAAAAAATCATCCAATGCATTTTTCATAAAATTGATTCCATGTAATATCATTCTATATACATGCAAGCATACTTATTCATCAAATTCACAAGAACATGCTTTTATCAATTTACCACACCCATTCGGCCAAGGTTAAAATTTTGGGGAAAAATCATCCAATGCATTTTTCATAAAATTGATTCCATGTAATATCATTCTATATACATGCAAGCATACTTATTCATCAAATTTCACAAGAACATGCTTCAACCAATTTTATCAAATTTTAACCTAAAGTATTTCATGCTTAACCTAGCTCAATGATACCATTGTTGGTTTCTATAATATGTCCCAAGGAAAGATTAAGCATTCATGAAATACTATAAATGAATATATATAAAAGACTTGAAGCATGGCGGAATCATACTTACAAAGCTATGTGATGAAGAAGATGATCAAATGGTGGAAGCTCCAAGTGTTGGAAGATTCGGCCAAGAGGAGGAAGAAGACTTGAAGCTCCAAGCTTTTGTATTCCAAGCTCTTTGATGGTTTCCCTATCACCTCTTTTGATCCCTTGCTTGTGCTAGCAAAAATGGAGAAATAGAAGATCAAATCTTCCTTGCCCTTGTCAATGGAGTTCTCGGCAATTTGAGAGAGAAGAGAGATTTTGTGTAAAGTCTTAATTAATTTTTGTTTTACCAAAAATCAATTTATATTTATGTTATAATTTATTAAATAAATAATAAATCTATGACATAAACCATGCAATGGCTTAGAGTGTCAAACACTCAAACTCCATGCAAAGCCTTTGAGTGTAATGCACACTATCACCATGCAATGCCTTAGAGTGTTTTGTACACTATTAACATGCAATGCCTTATCAATAAAATAATGCATATAATGACAAGTGTCATGTGGGCCCCACACGTTCCCAAATGAAAGTGGGCCCACGTCCACTCACGCGTTCGGGTTCGATATTTCCGAAATACCGAACTTGCGTCGCGACGTTAATTAAATCGGATTTAAATAAATAATCGCTCCCAGCGAAATTATTATTTACGTCGCTTACGAATTAATTCTAAATTAACTCGTATGCCCGAATTAAAAATAATTTTAATTTCGCGTCGAAATCGAATTTCGATTATTATATCGAATATAATAATTTTATCGATTAATTCCAAATTAATCGTTCTCTCTCTAAATTAGGCACTTTATCCAAGATAAAGTTTCTCCGCAATTAATCCAAGATTAATTAAGTCCGAATCAAACTATCATAGGTGAATCTTCAGGAAGCGACCCAAGAGATCTCCGGATATTTTGGCAGTAAATACGGTCGTCGGATAATCCGAACACGTACGTACCTCGTACTACGTCTTTACCGATTTACAAGACAAGGTTGGCTTCTAGCAAAGCGCCATGCCTACCCAATTCTCCAGAAATATTCTTATAGGAATATAAGATCTGTATCAGGCGTAGTATACCGTAGTATTCGTACATCGATCCAGTATCGGATGATCACATGCTAGGCCTGGGGCTGGAGATGTGTCTGCCCCGTACGAAACATATATCGGACATCAAGCAACTAGTCTCTTTAAATCGGACAATCCTGACCTTGTCATATTGTCCCGACGGTTGCAACCTTTTATAGAGTACTAGTTCTGTGTCCTGCGTGATCATCACCTCCATATGTCTGAAGCGATACTTCCATCTTGACATCACATCCAGTACACTACGATTCTCGATAAACCCAGAAGAGGTGTACACAGAACCGGTTAAGGTCCCCAACCACCAAAACTAAAGTTTACCGATTGTCGCAAGTACTAGCGATGTAAGTCTCAGGTTAAGACCATATACACCTACCCTGATGCGGCCTCCCTAGACACGTAGACATACTACCAATGGGATTCCGCGGGGTCTATCCAGAGCGAAGCTGTTTTCCGTACCATCGGTAAAACACAACCTCCTATCGCACTTGCATAAGTATCCAATACTTAAATATATGAGAACTATGCCGTTGTGCCCTCACAACGTGCACAAGCGCAATACTAGTCTATTCCGCATTATCGATGTCCAGTCTCGATAATACTACGACTAGGGATATTTAATGATTAAACCTTTGGGGACTGATACTGTCTCATATCATTCTCAGTCCAGGTACTAATCATATGGACTTTCGCCATTTATAAGTCAAAGTAAATAATATTACAAAACGGCAAAAGGCAATTTCATTATCACATAGTTAATTTTGTACAATAATACAATATCATTTACAAACAGTGACGCTATGGGACATAATGTCTAACATGTTTGCCGCGGCTCGGATTCGTTAATCCGATTAAACGAATTTCCGTTGCTAAATAATTAAATCTAATTTAATTAAATGACGACGCCTCGTAAATATATTACTAATGCCATTTACGAATTAATTCGTTCGCTCATATTAAAGTCCAACTTAAATTCTTAATGAAATCCAATTCATATTAATATATCCGATATATTAATTTTAGCCCATATGAGTAAATTAAATAGAAAAATATAATTTAACTATTAAATTTATTCTACCGATTAATTCCAAATTAATCACGTTCTCTCTCTTCCGAACACATTTAATCCCAGATTAAATAATACCTCAATTAATCCCAGATTAATTTTCTCATTCTTAATTAATCCAAGATTAATTATCTCTCTTAATTAATCCCAGATTAATTCTAATTCTAGTCAACTGTCATCGGTGAATCTTTGGGAAGCGACCCAAGAGATCCTTGGATATGTTGGCAGAAATACAGTCATCAGAATATCCGAATACGTGCGTACCTAGTACCACATGCTTACCGATTTACAAGACATGGTTGGCTTCTAGCAAAGCACCGTGCCTACCCAATCTCCAGAAATATTCTTACTGGAATAATATAATCTATGTCAGACGTAGTATACGTAGTATTGCGTATTGCGATCCTGTATCGAATATCACGTGCTAGGCCTGGGGCTTGGAACTGTGTCTGCCCCGTACGAAGCACATGTCGGATGTCTGGTAACTAGTCTCTATAATCGGATGAAACTGACCTAGTCATATCATCTCGATGACTGCAGTACTTAAGAGTACTAGTTCCATATCTACGTGACATCATCTCCACTATGACTGGAGTGATACTTCCGTCTTGACATCACACCCAATACACTATGATTCTCAATATACCCAGCAGAGGCGTACACAGAACCGGTTAAAGCCCTGGACGACCAAAACCAAAGCATATTGATTTTCGCAAGTATTAGCGGTGCAAGTCTCAGATTAAGACCAAATACACCTACCCTTATTTCGGACTTCCATAGACACATAGTCATACTACCAATGGAATTCCGAGGGGTCTATCCAGAGCGAAGCTATTTTCCGTACCATCGGCAAAACACAACCTCCTATTACACTTGCATGAGTATCCAATACCCAAATATATGAGAACTATGCCGTTGTGCTCCCACAACGCGCACAAATGAAATACTAGTCTATTCCGCATTATCGATGTCCAATCTCGATAATACTACGACTAGGGATTATTTAATGATTAATCCTTCGTAGACTGATACTGTCTCATATCATCTCAATCCAAGAACTAATCATAGGGACCTCCTATCATTTAAATATCTAGGTGATCTAATCACAAATGATAAGAGTGCAATCTCCTTGTCACATAGTTAATTTTGTACAACAACACCATGATCTGTACAAATAGTGACGCTATGGGTCATAATTGCCCAACACGGTCTACATACTCATTGAAGCTCTCCTCCGGCTTCTGCTTGGTGTTCTCCAAATCGCGGAGTGACAAGTCAATCTCCAAATCTGTAACATATTGTTTCAAAAAGGCTTCCGCCAATTCCCTCAAATCCTCTTTGATCTTCCTCTCCAGGCTGTGATACCATACCACGGGTGCCCCTTCGAGTGACATTCCAAACATTTTCTGAACCTGATGCTCTAATAGACCCACTGAACTCATAACTGAAACATACTGTCGGAGATGGACCCTTGGGTCCCCGTTCCCTTTAAACTTGGCTATATCCGGCATTATAAACTGAGCTGGCAACTGTTCCTCAAATGTCATTGCCTCATAATCCAACAGGTCTTCGTGTTTGCCCCTCATCTTATCGGTAACGACTCTACCTGATCTCGGAGTTACTACAGTTCAGCTTGAGACCCTGTATTTTCCCCACATCATATTCAACCATATCATCATTAAAATCTGGGATGTCATCCCCCAACCTGTTCGGAGGCTCCTAAAGTCTCATATCCTCAGAGTTTCCTCCAGCACGGGGCACAGCCATATTAGCCATAATAGTAGTCAAGGCTTGCAACTGTTTAGTAACCTTGGTGAGATTGGTCTCTAACTGACCCATACGGGATACCTCGTTCTCTGATTCACTCATGTTTGCTATCGACCTTTTGATAAGTCTTCCCTCCTTCCTAACCCAACGAGAATCTATGGTGTCTTTTAAAATTCTCAGTCAGCATGTATGCGTGCAATGCATGGAATATATAAGTCGGCCTCTTGTCATTTTAAAGCTTCAATCAAATTATTGCAAGGTGAAAACTTGTCCCAGTTGAAAAGGCCCAACAGGTTTACAACTTTACGATAACATGGCTAAACAACTTCAAATGATAAGGGACCCAAACACAGGATGGACCATCGGTATTTTAGAAACTTTTAGCCCAATTGTCATAAGATACGAACTCATCCCAGTTTAAATGGCCCAACAAGTTTGCATTTCTGACAATAAGTCCAACTGAATCCAAATGATGATGGTCCAAAGCATAAGCATAAAGAAGCAATTTAAACAGAGTGGCCCATCGGCATTTTAGAAACTTTTAGCCCAATTTTCAGAAGGTAAGAACTCATCCCAGTTTAAATGGCCCAACAAGTTCGCATTTCTGACAAGAAGTCCAACTGAATCCAAATGATTATGGTCCTTAAACACAAGCATAAAGAAACAATTTCAACAGAGTGGCCCATCGTCATTTTAGAAACTTTTAGCCCAATTGTCATAAGATACGATCTCATCCCAATTTAAATGGCCGAACAAGTTTGCATTTCTAACAAGAAGTCCAACTGAATCCAAATGATGATGGTCCATAAACACAAGCACAAGGAAATAATTTCTATTGGTCATACAACTATAGTCTACGTGTGGGTTTGCAGGAGTGTAGACAAAGGCTCTCGTTGGCGAAGGATTGCCCACAACTAGGTCTCCCTACCCAAGGGTTCAAGCGACCAATTGAGCTCACCGTTTTTTATACGTTACAATACGTGCCAACGAGTTATGATACATGACTGACTATCAAATGAACTGCCTATTGAAGATTCCCCAGAGGGAGGGTGGAGCGAACTCTCTTAAATACCCAAGCCTCTTAGGCTCTTATCGCCTTGGAGACAGGATTAAACAACAAGTCCTCCAAATTAGTCCATCACAGTAAGCTTCGAGTAATGATTATCTAGGTGCCTTTGCAGCTTTTCCTTATAGAAAGGTAGTGAATGAAGCATTAAACTTAAGACTTAATAAGTAAACCCTTAAATTACCCAAACTATAAAATAACCCCTTATAAACTGGTGATATTAGAATTCATCACAACCCCAGATAAGTAACACATAACTAGGGCTAGTAAAAACTTAAAAGTAAAAGACATAAAGTAAAAATGCTAAAAAGTAAAAGACATAAAGTAAAAGCTGAAAAGTAAATTACAATAAAATAAAATAAAATGCTAAGGTAAAAAGATCAACTTTTACTATTTACTATTTAGATATCTCCCTTAATTATAGTCTCATGAACCCTAAAATTTTCAGGCTTAAAATTGGCTCTGATACCATTGTTAGTGTTCCTATATCATGCCAAGGATCTAATAAGCAAGAAAAGGTGTTCATAAATTCATTATAAGTTGCGGAATTACTTACATTGAATGGATTTGAGCTTTTAAAATTTTGAGAAGAAGATCTCCAAGATCCTTCCTTTGTTGATTCCACGCTTTGAGTTGGTTTCCAAGATCCTTCCTTTGTTGATTCCAAGCTTTGATTTGTGAATGAAGATCTCCAAGATCCAAGCTTTGAGTGATGATTCCAACCCTTGAGTTAGTTTCCCTATCACCTTAGTTGATTCCATGAAGTGCTAGCTTTGTTGATTTTGCAACAAAATCAAAGAGAGGGAGGCTCCATGTTCACGCCCATTCTAGGGTTTTTGAGTGTCTTTGTGTTTTGTTCCAAGTGTTGGAAGTGAAGAGAGAGAGTAGGCTTTTTGGTTTTGTTAAAGGCTTTTACCCTTTTACCCAAAACCATGTAGTTGGGGTTTTTTGGTTTCACCTAAACCAAGTGGTTGGAAAGTAAGTGGTTTTGGCATAAATGTCAACCACTTTCCAGCCACCACTTCACATGTGTGACATTTGATGCGGCTCGGATCCGTTTAATCTGATTAAACGAAATTTCGTCGTTAAATAATTAAATCTAATTTAATTAAATAATAATGCCTCGTAAATATATTATGAATCGTTTACGAATTAATTCCAAATTAATTTGTTCGCTCGTATTAAAGTCCGACTTTAATTTCGTAATGAAATCCAATTCATATTAATATATCTAATATATTAATTTTAGCCCATACGAATAAATAAAATAGAAAAATCAAATTTAATTATTAAATTTATTTTACCGATTAATTCCAAATTAATCGCGTTCTCTCTCTTCCGAACACATTAAATCTTAGATTAAATAATACCTCAATTAATCCATATTAATTTTCTCTCTCTTAATTAATCCCAGATTAATTCTCTCTCTTAATTAATCCCAGATTAATTCTAATTAAATCAACTGTCATCGGTGAATCTTTGGGAAGCGACCCAAGAGGTCCCTGGATATGTTGGCAGTAAATATGGTCATCAGATTATCCGAATACGTGCGTACCTCGTACCACATGCTTACCGATTTACAAGACATGGTTGGCTTCTAGTAAAGCACCGTGCCTACCCAATTCTTCGGAAATATTCTTACTGGAATATATAATCTATGTCAGACGTAGTATACGTAGTATTGCGTATTGCGATCCAGTATCGAATTGTCACGTGCTATGCCTGGGGCTGGAACTGTGTCTGCCCCGTACGAAGCACATGTCGGATGTCTGGTAACTAGTCTCCATTATCGGGTATACATGACCTAGTCATAATATCCCGATGACTGCAGTACTTAAGAGCACTAGTACCGTATCCTACGTGACATCATCTCCACTATGACTGGAGTGATACTTCCGTCTTGACATCACACCCAATACACTACGATTCTCAATATACCCAGCAGAGGCGTACACAGAACCGGTTAAATCCCTGGACGACCAAAACTAAAGCATATCGATTGTCGCAAGTATTAGCGATGCAAGTCTCAGGTTAAGACCAAATACACCTACCCTGATATCGGACTTCCATAGACACATAGTCATACTACCAATGGAATTCTGAGGGGTCTATCCAAAGCGAAGCTGTTTCCGCACCATCGGTAAACACAACCTCCTATCACACTTGCATAAGTATCTAATACTTAAATATATGAGAACTATGCTGTTGTGCTCCCACAACGCACACAAGTGCAATACTAGTCTATTCCGTATTATCGATGTCCAGTCTCGATAATACTACGACTAGGGATATTTAATGATTAATTCTTCGAGGACTGATACTGTCTCATATCATCTCAATCCAGGAACTAATCTTAGGGACCTCCTGTCATTTATACATCTAGGTGATCTAATCACAAATGATAAGAGTGCAATCTCTTTGTCACATAGTTAATTTGTACAACAACACCATGATTTGTACAAATAGTGACCCTATGGGTCATAATTGTCCAACATATAGACCCCTCGGAATTCCATTGGTAGTATGACTATGTGTCTATGGAAGTCAGAAATCAGGTAGGTGTATTTGGTCTTAACCGAGACTTGTACCGCTAATACTTACGACAATAATATACTTGGTTTTAGGTCGTCCAGGGATTTAACAGGTTGTTGTACGCCTCTGCTGGGTATATTGAGAATCGTAGTGTGTTGTGTGGGTGTGATGTCAAGACGGAAGTATCACTCCAGTCATAGTGGAGATGATGGTCAAGTAGGATACGAGACTAGTTCTCTTAAAGGGTTACAACCATCGGGATAATATGACTTGGTCATGATTATCCGATAATAAAGAGACTAGTTACTAGTGATCCAATATATGTTTCGTACGGGGCAGACACTGTACCAGCCCCAGGCCTTGCATGTGATCATCCGATACTGGATCGAAATACGTAATACTACATATACTACGCCTGATATAGATCATTATATTCCTGTAAGGATATTTCTAGAGAATTGGGTAGGCATGGCGCTTTGCTAGAAGCCAACCTTGTCTTGTAAATCAGTACAAACGTAGTAATAGGTACTTACGTGTTCGGATAGTCCGAATACCGAATTTACTGCCAACATATCCGGGGGATCTCATGGGTCGCTTCCCGAAGATTCACCGATGATGTATGACTCGCACTTTATTAATCTAGGATTAATTAATAGAGAGAGAAAATTAATCTGGGATTAATTGCGGAGATATTTTTATCTGGGATAAAATATCATTTAAAGAGAGCGAACAATTAATTTGGAATTAATCGATAAATTAATATATTCGATATATTAAACGAAATTGGATTTCAACGCGGAATTAAAGTTAGATTTTAATTCGAGCGAACGAGTGAATTTAGAATTAATTCGTTAGCGACGAGAATAGTGATTTCACTCGGCATAATCATTTAATTGCGTCGCAATGGAAAATTCGTTAATTTGGAATTAGCGAACCCGAGCCCGGGAGTGTTTGCGAGAGCATTCACATTTCGAATTCGAGTGCGGCACGTAAGTCACATCTAGCATCAAATCATTAGTCACTTTGATTGATGTGATGTCTAGTCACTTTTAGTGATTGATAACATGTCACTTTGATGTGAATAGTGATAGAGGAGTGTTTGACACTCAAGTATGATGGTTGATTGACATTTACAATTGTTTATTAATTGTATATGTTTTATTTTGATTTTAGAAATTAAAAGAAAATATATTAGATACACTAATTTACAACAACCATCAAACTCTCTCTCTCTTTACACGGTTTGGAGCCAAAATGCTCCTCTTCTTCTCTCTCGGCCAACAGGCCATCTTTCTTCTATTTTCTGGTTGGACCGAGAACCATGGAGAAGCTATGGTGTTTTTGTGGAAAAAACATCAAGAGCTAGCACTCAAAGAGACATACGAAGGTGATAGGGAAACCTACCCATGAGCTTGGGATCATTTAACAAAGCTTGGAGCTTGATGAAGGACCACTAAAGCCGAATCCATGGAGGACAGAAACTGCCACTGCCGAGCACTCGAGGAGGGCAGAAAATAAATTTTGTGTTCGTTGCATAACCTCAACTGATCATTGTGAGTATTCCGCAACTCCTTGATGTATTCACATGTATGTTTTATGCTTGTTATTTGATCCTTGGGACCGTAGAGCACCAACAACATTGTCCCCAATGTCTTAAACAATAAAAGAAAAGTTTAGAAGGTAGTACCTGGTTAGCTGAAATATAGAAAAATTACCGATTAAGATCAATGTCCAATCTACGCTTCTTACCACGATCGCTATCTGACCAGTTCAACTTGGAAATAATGAGGTTGAGTTTTGGTTCAAAGGCTAGGATTTGGTCAATTAATTCTTCGGCCTTTGTAGCAGTCAGGAAAATATCTTGAACAGATTTTGTGACGAACTCTGTCTTTTGGCTTCCGTAAGAAATACAAACAGAAAATCGAAGAAATGTTCAATGTTAAGTAACCCAATGGGCTTCCGATGAATGTTTAAGTGTGCTCATGATGCTACGGTGTGAAAATTTCTTCAAACGTTCCAAGCCCCCCTTGGTAACGCAATAAACGCGCAAAAGATCACCGTTAAGTATTGATCATTACATGGATTTTTTTCAGACATACCTGAAACAACGCGTTCATCTCCATTTATTGGTCCAATTAATTGTTCGTCCGCCAAAGGTTTTGGAATGATTCCAAAAAATGACCGCCACCTTCCTAAACGGCTTTGAAATGCTTCCCATCATTCCAAGATTGCCACCACCATATACTAGGTGCATATTTCTCTTTGCTATGACTCACCCCAATTCTTTTGCAGCCCCAATGAATTCTGGTTTATTACCAGAATTGGATCCACAGAAAACACAAATTCACTTGATTCGCTGCTGTGATGTTGTTCCATTTTCTTTCTCTTATTTGGATGTATATCTGGATGTGTCGAAGAAAGAAATGTAGAGCTGAATTTATAGAACCTGAAAATGGTGAGTAATAGTAGCACTAGTACCTGCCAAATGACAATTATTAGATGAACGTTAAAATAAAATCGTGAAAAATTTAAAAAGTTTAGATCTTGTCGGCGAAAATAATGGAAATAAAAATAGAAAAGCAAATCAAAGCAATAATTAAGGCAACGGAATTGTGTACGCAATAAGCCACTCGCTTAGTATAAAATCATTAGGATGCATCTCAAGAATTCATTCTTTACTCAGCCATCACTAATGAATTGTCTCTCTTCTTTGTGATTGCCAAAACCCATTCCTTCTGTCTTAAAATGCTCGTTTGTGCTTTTCCCTACAAAATAATACACAAAATTAAAAACTCTACAACATGTATAAATAGAATATGAAAACAGAAATTACAACAAAGTGCATGGGTTGCCTCCCTACTAGAGCTAAATTTTTCGTCTTCATCCTGACATGACTGAAATCCATCTGTCAGGGAGGTTTCAGCGTCGTTTTGGATGTCCGATTTAAGAAAATCCCATGAGGGTTGCTTTTGAAGGGTCTCTTCCAACGGTAAGGGGTAAAAAACGTTTTGTCTTATTAGTTCTTGTGCCACCTTTTTATTCTTTGTCACTCCATTGGTTCCTGAAAAGAAAGAAGAAAGAAAATTATGAGGTCTCGTATGGTGCTTGACTTGGAATGGAAGTTCCATTCTGTCAAGCTTCTGGGTGATGTTTTTGATTTGTACTCCCCAAAACAGTGATGTTTCGCCTGAATTCACTGGATCTTCATTTTGTCTAACTATTGCTCTCCATTTGCTCTATTTCTTGTTCACATTTTTCTTCACAGATGAATTTTAAAATTTCTGTATTCAATTCTTCATCTGTCATTTGTGAAATGCATGCTCCATAAGTGTCACCTGAGGATGTAAAGAGATGTCAGATTTTTAGGTCTTCATCCTCTGATATGACTGCCTCAGGTAGATCTTCTTCAAACATTAGTGCAAAACAGTCTCCAAGATCTTCATTTTGAGGATACAAAATTCCATCCTCATTTGTTGGTGCAGTTGGTACAAACAACTCAGCTTCATCTTCGTCAGAGTGAGAATAATAAAAATCAAATCGAGATTTTGTCGGTTCGGGTTTCTGAACTGATACCTCTGGTTCCTGATTTTGCTCAACCTTCTCCTCTGCTAAAATGTCATCTTGAAATGTTTGGTACTCGAAGGATTCATCAGTGTTATCTGAAAATGGTCCATGAGGTATGTAGCTCTGATTTTCTTTTTAATTGTCTCATCTGATCTGTCAGTCTCTGAATGAATTCTGATTGTCTCTGAATACTTTGAAATTGATTCTGGCATGTTTCAAGCATTGTATCCAACTTTTCGTCTTGTTTCTTGACCCAATCTTTGAGCATGTCAATCATCTGATCTTCCTCTGATGGTTCTGATTATTGATGAAGAGCGTAGGTAGATGGTGGATAAGATGGAAAATATGATGGTTCTTCTCCGTACCTTGAATGATTCTGATAATTCTGCGACTCTGGATTGTAGTTGTACTCACAATGATCTCTCGGGTGGTTACCATTCATATGCCACATCTCCCCATTGCATCTTGTTGAGAAAAAGTGGTATTGCTTGGTTCTGGCATCCAGTGATAGTTGTTGGGCTGGACAACAGGCCTCAGAAAACCAGACTGTTGCTCCCAGATTTTGGTTGTATCTTCTAGTAAGGTCGTGATTTCTCGATCTCCCAATAATGTTAAATTTTTTAATCACCAGAAAACAAAAGAAGAAATAAAAATTACATATAAAAATAAAGAAAATTAGATACAAGTCAATTAGATAGCTTCAAAATTAATATCTCAAGAAAAATAAGTACCCGGCAACGGCGCCAAAAACTTGACCGGCGTAAACACACACGTATAACGCAAGCGCACGTATCGTTCAAGTAGTATAAAAATATCGATCCCAAGAGGAATTAATTCCTACTATTGTTATAATTATTGATACTATTTATTTACAGATATCTAATTGAGGGAGAAGAGAATGATTGCTTGATTGATTTGGTTGATTGTAGATTTGCTAAATAAATAAATAAATAAAAAGACAAAAGAAAATACTAAGAAAAAAAAAAGACACAAAGATCTAGGGTTGTGAATCTTTCTAATATCTTTTAAAAGATGAAGTGATTATTTTATGTTTGTGTAATAAATCGGTTTACTAACCTGGAACACGAAATTATGCGAAAGCCTCTGTCGATGGTCAGACGCACATACCCAGTTTAACCCAATTGAACCATATGTCTATGTCAACCAAATTATCTGGATTCATTATGTTTAAGTTCCAATTATGGCTACCCCACCAGACAGGTATATGTCTATCCTGGAAGGAAATCTATTAAAGGGTTATCTATCCTCAGGAAGATCGTGGGCTATTAAGTCTAAGGCTGATGAAACCTAAAATCCCTATGTCTAGTTCATTTTAGATTTACCATATCAATCTTATTGGTGATCAGACACAGAAGCATTAAGCTTAAGACTTAATAAGTAAACCTTTAAATTACCCAAACTATAAAATAACCCCTTATAAACCGGTGATATTAGAATTCATCACAACCCCAGATAACTAACACATAACTAGGGCTAGTAAAAACTTAAAAGTAAAAGACATAAAGTAAAAATGATGAAAAGTAAAAGACATAAAGTAAAAGCTGAAAAGTAAATTACAATAAAATAAAATAAAATACTAAGGTAAAGGATCAACTTTTACTATTTACTATTAGATATCTCCCTTAATATAATATATTAACTTGTGATTATTTACCAACCAGCCATATAGGCGATAACCTGATTAAGTCAAATTAAGTCCAACCAGCCATAAAGGCGGAACCAAAATAAACCTGCCATATAGGCGGTAAAAAATTTAATTACCAACCGACCAATCTAGCGGTATCCTTGATTAGTCAGGTTTAAACCAGATAAGATGAATTACCAACCACCCAATCTGGCGTGTATCCTTTTTAAGTCAATATTTTAAATAGTGAATATATTATTTTTAAGGGAGATTATCTAAATAGTAACAGTAAAAGAATTACCTTTCACCCTAGTTGGGGAGTTACCTCCTCATAGTGAATAGTAAAAACTGTAAAAAGTAAGAAAGTAAATTACTATTATTACAGAACGTAATTAAAATTAATTACAAAACTAAAAGAAACTAGATAGAAAACTCTGTATTTACATAAGAGAATTCAGAGAGAATGGTACATTGAAAATGAAACATCGAGCTGAATTTATGGCCTCGGGTAGGCTATGGGCATCGCGACGCCAAGGCCTTTGGCGTCGCGACGCCAGCTTCTTTTGACGTGGCATGCTGAGGGCTTAACATGTGGCGATTCTGGATAAGGAGATTGTTGGTTATTCTAAGGTCCCAGATCAAACAAGACATGAAATTATGTGTGAACACCATCAACGGAGGTAGCGGAATACTCACATTGATCGGTTATGTCGATTTGAAGACGAATCATGCCCAAAAACGCCACTGCCTTTGTAAGCTTACTGCAACAGTCCACTGTCCCTGCAAAACAGAATTTCGGGTCTCAAAAACGAGCTCCAAAACTCCGTCGGATGAGTCCCGCCTCATGGGTGAACCTCCCTACCACCTTCGCAAGACTCGTAGTGTGCTAGCACTTGTGGTTTTCACCATGAAAACCCAACTCTGCTTCCCTATTGTCACGCCCAAACCAATCAAGAAACAGTCCACACTTTGTGTTTGGCGTGAGAGAGAAGAGAGAAATTGGAGAGAGAGAAGTTTTGTGTTGTTATTAAAATGATTTACCAAAAATCAATTTATATTTATGCCATAATATTCATTAAATTAATAATAAAATTATGACACAAACCATGCAATGGCTTAGAGTGTCAACACTCAATTTCCATGCA